>CAKXYN010000463.1:0-124163 GCA_935064755.1 Tragelaphus eurycerus | reverse complement strand
CCTGTGATGTCACCAGTGCTGGTTCAGGTCTCTGCTGTCACTTGTGCTATTAAATCCAGGCAGTCTCACACTCCTCATCCTGCTCCATCATTATGGGGTCCATGAAACAGTTCCTTTTTCGCTCTGGTCTCCAAATACAAGCACAATGCCCATGTGCCCAGATACACAGGGGCCCTCACAGGTACTGAGCAGGATGTCGAGGAAGCAGGAGTCCAGCAGCTGTGCCCTGGAGCCCCAGGGGGCCTCTCCCACCCCCCGCCAGGTCCCTCTCCTGCTCCAGGCTTTGTGCTCTAGCCTGAACCCTGACCCTTAGGGAAGCTGGGTGCTTCCCTTTCTGTGGATTGATGCCTGAAGAGCCCCCCTCTCCATGTATTGGGAGACCATGCCCATTAGGACGCAGCTCTCAGACTCCTCACTTGCCCATACTCTCATCTTTTGCCTCATGATCTCTCCCCGTTTTCCCTCCGTGCTTACTTGTTAAGATGATATTAGATAAATGTCACTATTTTGGACACAGATCTTATAAACCCACCTCCATTAAACCTATCGACTCCAACAATCAAAGGTTCAGTTAGACTTCACCATGTCCAATGAAGATCAGGTAACAGTCATAAGGGTTTCTCAACCAGAGATGAAACAGGAGCCCAGACAAGGATGAGATTCCCATTTATAGGCATAATCATTTATACCAAACATTTAAAATGGAAAGATTACAAAATTAGACTAAAAACATCTTTAAATATCTGAGTCAAAGAGAAGCACTGTGAGGACCGTGACCAAGGGTAAATGAGAAGCCCTGGAAGTGACCAAGAAGAGGTTTGTTCTTCCTGAGAGCCTCCTATTCTCTTTGCAAAGAGAGAAATAAGAAGAGAGCCATGCAGTCTGGGCTGGGAAGGTGCCGGGAGGCCCTGCAAATTCAACCTTGACTACCTATCAAGCTGGGAAGGAAATTCAGACAGAATCATGACCAGGCACCACCCACGGGCATGCTGGGAGTTTGAACCCTGGAAACTCAGGTTCAAGTGGTTGTGTTCTGGTAGTGAACCCACGAGCCAGGCAGAGCACACTCAGACATCAGAGAATCCTGAAATTCATTAGTTTATCAGCATACCATTCAGAGGTCTGAGGTCATTAGGTACCTGGAAAAATCAGGCCCAAAATTGACGAAGGGGACTCATTGTACTGCCCTGGGCGGTGACATCAGGAAGACCCAGCTGTAAGTGTGAGAAAGCCCTTCCAGGAGGCTGTGGTGAGAAGTGGGGGAGGAGGAGGTCTGAGGCCAGCAGGGGGCGCTAGGATCTGTCCGGAGAGCACAGAGTCCTGGCCAGGCAGGCTGGCACCTCCTGTGTTGGCTCTTGCCCACGTGGGCAGCAGGGTCCCCAGTGCAGGGTGATGTCCTGCACCTGGGCCCCCAGGGGACACGGCAGCTCTCAGTTCAGAGCCACAGGCTTGCCTCTCAGTTCCTGCTACTCTGTCGTGGGGTCAGTGCCCAGACCCCACATCCAACCAAGGAGAGAAGGACGGTCATACAACACAAATGAACATCCTTCAGGAACCTCGACCTCCA
Organism: Tragelaphus eurycerus; assembly: GCA_935064755.1. NCBI lineage: Eukaryota > Metazoa > Chordata > Mammalia > Artiodactyla > Bovidae > Tragelaphus > Tragelaphus eurycerus. Next base: position 122,596 of record CAKXYN010000463.1, on the reverse strand, counting down.
AGGATACCTGGACAGGGGATGAGAGACCCTGCAGAGGCTGCCCCATTGCCCACAGAATGCCCGGGTGTTCCCAGTGGAAGAGGGATGCAGGCAAGGACCCTCTCACCATCTGTGTCATTTAAAAACGTTCCCTGGTGTGTAATTCGGCAGTTTCAACATTTCGAATTGAACTATTGAAACTGATATTATGTCAGTTTTTGTGGCTCCGTTACTCATTCCTTCCCGTTATATTAATAGTTTATACTAACAGTTGTAACATGAAATATATGAATTTACAAGCTCCACCAAACTGTCATCAATATGTTCCTATAATAAAAGAATTCAGTAGGAATACATATTTTTCACCTCTATGAGCTGAGGTTCTCAAACACCTCTGACAAAAATCGTGTGAATTTTATTAAACAGCTACTTTAGCAGCAAATCTGACATGAATACAAAATAAGGATAGTATTTACATTTTTACGTCAAAGAAACAAGAGGTGAACAAGACTTTCCCATCTCTTCCACACACGTTAACTTGAGATGTCTGAGCTCCTTCTCCTCCTCGTTGCCCACACATCCCTCCTCCATCCCTCGTCCATCGGCTCCACCCAGAACCACAGGGAAGGGAGTTTTACAAGGTCCACGATGCTCACCACATCTACCTGTTCACACACCGTGTTTTTCTATTTCTGATGATGAGACATGTTCCAACTTTGTTGAAACTGAACTTGCCAGTTATCATAATTGCATGATGAAATGGTGACCTTTACCCGTAAAATCTGCAGTTCTATTGAAAGTACTCCACATGGTCATGGCTGTTTACATCACAGGACTCTCTCACCCTAAGCCTGCCCATGTGGCTCTGCATGCCACTCCCCACCTCCCATTCTGGTCTCCACATCTCCCATCCTGGTCTCCCCACTGCTGAGATTAGAGACAGTTTAAAAGAGTGCTTTCAAGGGCCACCCCTCACCCTTCACACCAAAACATGCCCTTGTGCTCAGAGGGCTCAGCACTTAGTGGCAGGAGAGGTGGGGAGGGGGTGGGACAAGTCAGGGTCCCCATGGGGAGGGAGGGTCTGGGCCCGTCTCCTGTCTGGTGCTTCATGGCCACGTGTCTCCTCCCCGCTCTCCCCAGTGTGTCCACCTCTCCAAGGGGACCCCTCTCTGCCCCTGTTGTTGGGAAGGAGGCTTGACTCCACAGGGAGACTCAGACCCCACCACTGCCTTTAGGACACTTGTCATTCAGATCACACTAAGAGATGTACAGCATCATGAACTTGATCTTGGAGACAAATTAATATTCCATTTGCCCGAAGGGGCACCCCCAGTGGAATTTTCTAGAGTGCAGTTTCCCAACTGGAGCTCCTGAATCACAGCCTTTTGTTGGTGGCAGGAAGCTGTGGTTAACAAGAAACTGCCCCCTCTCCCCAAATATTTAGGAGCATCAAAATTCCAGATGGATGTCTTTGTCTGTTATTGGGAAATAGCCCCTGAGAATTGTCTTACAATTCAGTCCAGGCATATTCATTCCCCAAAATACATTCACTCCCAGTTTTTGGATTTTGATAAATTCAAACTCCCAGAAACACAATTCACATCCGAGGCCATGAGGAAAACTGTGTCTTAATTTAAGCGTAAGACTGGAAGTTGGGAGGAATTTCCGCAAACCTGTGCTGTCTAAGGACACACCTGGAGGCTCATGGGAGGATTATGTTCCTGGAAGAACCTTACTCAGAACTGGCCCCAAAAATCCCCACACTCTTGGCTGACTGCCTGGGGTCCCGGATGCCAGGTCATGGCTGGGCTCCTCAGCACGTGGACAGCCTCCAGGCCCCGCCCCACAAACTGTGCGCGGGGAGATGGAGCAGCAACAAGGGGAGACCGAGTGAGGGCAAAGCAGGCTCCTGTGCACCCCGGACCCCCCTGCTGGTGACTGTGGGGCCAGGAGGACATGGGCCTGACGCCACCTAGATCATCAGTGCTGAATGTGAGATGAGGCCCGGGGTTCGCCCTGCGATCACCCCCTCCCTCCCTGGTGTCCCAAGTCCTCAGAATCCAGGGAGCTGAGCTTCACGCTCCACAGCACTGCAGGCCCCTCAGCCTGTCTCTCCTCCCCGAGGGCAGAGCCCAACAAGGAGTGGTCTCAAACCCCTGGGTGGAAGGAACTGCTGACGGGAGTTGCCCCATGTGCCCGGGTCAGCTTCAGGCACAGAAAAGGGGGTCAGAGAACCCGGTTGTTGGGTCACTGGGCAGAGGATACACTCCCCTCACTGATGGGCTCTTAGTTGAAAATGCAGCTCTTTCCTTCCCCACATTTTCCCACCGTGGACATTCCCCGAGCGCGTCACCAGGGGGCGCTGTGCATCATCTCGAAACCCGCGGAACCTGAGCACACCAGATGGTCCCCTGACCTAGGCTCGGCCCTGGGCTCAGTGGACTGAGTTGGAGGTCTCAGCAGGAGCTTCCTTTCAGGAGAAAGACTTAGAGCCCCGACCCCTCAAGCTCTGGGAGTGAAGCTTCAAACAGGACTGAGGACCCAGAATTAGGGTCCTGTTCAACGTCGTTAGACTCTACTCACTTCCCCGGGAGCAGAGAGGAGAGGAGCCCCCAGAGCCGAGCCCCCTGCATCCCTCAGCTCCCCCTTGCCTCATCTGGCTACTCTTCAACCCTTTCCTCGGGGTCTCTCTCCTCCTCTTATGCTTCATGACTTTCCTACCCAATCCCGGGCTCCTCTTCATTATACAACCCTCCATGCGAGACAGCCTCCAGACACCCTCTCAGTCCTGACCCCTTAAGCAGCCAGGACGCCATGGACAGACTGGTGCTGAAGGGTCTGAGGGGAGGCTATGGTCAGCTCTGAAGTCATGGGGGACACAATGGGATTTTGGCCCTAAGGAGGGGACAGTGCCCAGAGCAGGGAGCAGGATCTGTCCCTGAGGGGCTCTGATCAGCAAGTCATAGGATACGTATCTGGGCCTGGACACCAGGGGGCTCGGGGACAATTCTTGAGGGTTGGTGGGTGAGAGCTGGACCCAGTCCCCTGGCACTGCATGGTGGCTTCACCTCAGGGTTCCCAGCTGTGACCTCCCACCCCTGGGCACCCACAGCCATGCCCATGCCACCCCCTGGGCACCCTCAGACACAGGGACCTGATCCAGAGAGCAGGGAGGTGTCAGAGAGCTGCGAGGTGGAGTATGGGGGCAATCGTGGGGTTATTTACATGAATGAACACACTCTCTCTTAGTATGAAGAGGGGTTGGAGAGGTGGGGATGCTCTGCTCAGCTGTGGGGCCACAGACAGCAGGACGCCCTGACCATGTTCACCATGACCTGGTTCCCTCTACTCCTCACCATGGTCACTCTCTGCACAGGTGACTGGATGTGGGGACTGGGGAAGGGCCCTGGGAAGACATGTCCCTTCTCTGCCCTCTCCTTCCTGAAGCCCACAGTCACCATCTCTGTCTCTCCCTCTTCCAGGATCCTGGGCTCAGGCTGTGCTGACTCAGCCGCCCTCCATGGCCAGGACTTCAGGTCAGAGGGTCAACCTGTCCTGCACTGGAAGCAGCAGCAACACTGGGGTTATTATGTGAGCTGGTACCAACAGCTCCCAGGGAAGGCCCCCACACTTCTGATCTATGAAAATAGCAAACAAGCCTCAGGACTCCCAGACTGATTCTCTGGCTCCAAGTCTGGCAAGTTGGCCTCTCTGACCACCTCAGTTCATGCTGAGGATGATACTGATTACTACTTTTTCTCATGGGCTGATGGCTTGAAAGTTTGCACAGTGCTTCAGGCCAGAGAGAAGGAGACAAAAACCTGCTTCCCCCACAGCCATGGGGCTCCCAGGGCAAGGTGTTTGCCCCTCCCTTCCTGGAGTCCCTGAGTCCACAGAACCCAGCTGTCTGGGTGTCCCCTGACTGCAGCTCAGCTGCCCCTCCCTAGCGCAGCGGCACACAAGGGGTGGTCACACACCCCTGGATGACGGAGCTGCTCACAGCAGTTGCCCCCGGTTCCCAGGTCGGAATCAGCAGCACAGAGCAGGGGGGTCAGTGCCGCCCCTGCTGGGTCACTGGGCAGCGAATGCACATCCCTGAGCTTCCGCCACAGAAGCATCTCCTGTTAAAGGAAAAGGAAATGGAACCCAGAGTTTCTACAAGCAATTTCCACACAGTCCAGGATCCAGTAAATATTGTCACTTCTATCAGGAACCAGGAAACGAAGTATTGGGAAGTGAGATGGCATCGACATCACTGGTGAAATGCCTGAGATGATGAAATCAGGTGACACATGTTTTTAGGGACAAATCATCAAATCTATTTGATGAGCAAATACAAACACTTTTGGGTCCTTAAAGGAGAAGGAGGTAAATGGAAGGGGAAAAAAATGAATCATGAGAACAAGATAGTCAGAATCACTTGAAAATTCAATGTGTGAAAATAAAAAGAATTCTCTGTACACTCGCAAAGACATGTAATATTTATTATTTGATTCATTTACTTGTCCACTGACAAAGTGTTTGGTGACAAAAAAAAAGGCAGCCTCTCCTTCCTCAAAGGCTTCCCAGTTTTCACGAGTGGTAAAGACCCTCTTGCCAATGCAAGAGACATAAGAGATGTGGGTTCTATCCCTGGGGTGGGAAGATCCTCTGCAGCAAGAAACGGCAACCCACGCCAGTGTTCTTGCCTGGAGAAGCCCATGGACAGACGGGCCTGGTGGGCTACAGTCCATGGGGTGGCAAAGAAGCAAGACAGGATTGAGAACCAAGCATCTGAGCAGCAGCTTGCTCATCAGGCCACCACCGTGAACGTTCCCCGAGTGCGTCACCAGGGGGCGCTGTGCACCTGCTCAGAACTAGCAAACCTGCAACAAATGCGTGGGAGAAGGCAGTGGCACCCCCACTTCAGTAGTCTTGCCTGGAAAATCCCATGGACGGAGGAACCTGGTAGGCTGCAGTCTATGAGATCTCGAAGAGTCAGACACAACTAAGCAACTTCACTTTCCTTTTTCACTCTCATGCATTGGAGAAGAAAATGGCAACCCGCTCCAGTGTTCTTGCCTGGAGAATCCCAGGGACGGGGAAGCCTGGTGGGCTGCTGTCTATATGGTCGCACAGAGTTGGACATGACTGAAGCGACTTACCAGCAGCAGCAACACACTGACATGGTCCACTGACCTGGCCCTGGTCCTGGGCTCAGCAGCCTGAGTTGGACGTGACAGCAGGTGCTTCCTCTCAGGGGACAGACTCAGAGCCACGGCCCCCAGGCCTCCTCCTTGGAGTGAAGCTGCACACCGGGCTGAGCCCCCAGAATTGGAGGGTGAAGTGATCAGGTGGTCATCAGTCCCCACCCTCTTCCCAGAAACAGAGGAGGGCTCTCCCCAGAGCCCACCCCGTGCACCCCTCCAGCTCTCCTCAGCCTGCTCCTGCTCCTCCTCATCTCTTTGCTCAGAGCCTGCCCTCCCAATCCCCTCATTCATGACTTTCCTCCCAATCCTGGGCCTCTCTCTTTCTACAGACCTACACTGTTGATCTCCATGGTCATGACGCAGCTCACTCTGTCAGAAGATCTTGGACGTGTTTCCAGATCTTCCTGAACTGGACACTCACTTCCTCGGCCCCTCCTTGAACCTTTCTAACCTTTCATTCCTGTGAAGCCTCAGGTTTCTGGCTCTCAGGTGTGACCCATACTCGTTGCCTCCCTGCTTCTCCCCATTTTCCCCTCATTTCCCATGGGATCTTGAATCCCTCGTGTAGCTGATTTATTCCGTGAACACTCACACTCCATCCTGTGTGCCCATTGAATGAGGAATCAGGAGGGGAGAGAAACCCTGGTCCTGAGACCTGGAGATGATTCCTGGCTGAGGAGTGTCTGTGCTCAGCTGCTGTGGGGCTGGCTTTATGCACAGTGAGCCCGGGAGAAGCTGCTGGGGCCCTGGGCTGGGAAAGCACACCCTGTCCTGAGGCTCTGCCCCTGGGCCCGTGACTGCTTCTCTGTCTGACCATGTCTATGGTCCCGTCTGAGATTCCTGAGGACAGCTGATCTGCCTTGTCATGTCCTGTGTCTCATCTCAGATCTGAGACCGACCCATGGCTCTGATAACTCAGCCTGCCCTGTTTCTCAGAGAGAACATCCTGCTACAACATAAAATCCCCCAATGGAGATGCCATAATGTCAGAAAGTCTTTAAAGTTATCTTATTTAAAGAACAGAGGCTACATGGAAAATTATGCTTTAGAAATAGCACCATGGGAATGAAGAATTAAAACAGAGCCAGAGTTGGACACAGCTTAGTGACTTAAGAACATTTTCTTCAGTTAAATTTAGGCATCTATTTTAAGTGAGGACCTCAGATTTTTACTACTCCATAAACACATTTTGGTTCATTGAAAATCTCAAAATCACACACGCGCTGTGTAACACTCACATGCACTACAGGGTAAGCTACAGTTGGCTGCTGTTTTCTATCCAAACACATCCTGAAGGTGTAATTACAAAACCACTTTGGGGAAAGTTGACTCTAAGAGCTCTATCACCAGGTCAGGATGTGTGCTTGGGCGAGGACAGCAGGGGGCGCTCTGAGGCCTTTCCTGAGCGTTGGGGGCGGTGGCGGTGAGAGCACAGCCCAGCCCCCTGGTACTTTCTAGTGCCTTAAGATCTATATTTCCAGCTTTTACATTCCACATCCAAGCCCCAGGAAACCCTGTCCCTGATCATACACTGGGCTCCCTCAGGCACAGGAAGCTGAATCAGGTCCCAGAGGTGATCAGAGCATTGTGGGGGTTGGAGGGGAGGACGGTCATTTGCATGAAAGGCCCCGCCCCCTCTCAGGGTATGAAGAGGGGAAGGAGCGGTGTGGGGACGCTCTGCTCAGCTGTGGGGCCACAGACGGCAGGACGCCCTGCAATGTGCACCATGGCCTGGTCCCCTCTGCTCCTCACCCTGGTTGCTCTCTGCACAGGTGACTGAATGGGGGGACAGGGGAAGGGCCCTGGGAAGACACACGGGCCCTCCTTCCTGCTCCCTGCTCTCGTGTCTGGACCCCCCGAGTCACCATCTCTGTCTCTCCCTCTTCCAGGATCCTGGGCCCAGGCTGTGCTGACTCAGCCGCCCTCCGTGTCTGGGCCCCTGCGCCAGAGTGTCTCCATCACCTGCTCTGGAAGCAGCAGCAACATCGGTACATATAATGTAGGCTGGTACCAACAGCTCCCAGGATCGGGCCTCAGAGCCGTCATCTATGGTACTAGCAGTCGACCCTCAGGGGTCCCCGACCGATTCTCCGGCTCCAAGTCTGGCAACACAGCCACCCTGACCATCAGCTCGCTCCAGGCTGAGGACGAGGCGGATTATTTCTGTTTAACTTATGACAGCAGTAGCAGTACTAACACAGTGATCCAGGCCAGGGGGGAAGTGAGACAAAAACCTGCTCTCCCCCAAGTCATGGGCCTCCCAGGGCTGAAGCATCTCCTGCCAAAGCAGCCACTTCTGTTTTCTGTTTGATTTAAAACGGGGGTCTGAGCCCCACACCAGGAAATTGGTCTGGGAAATCCTTTCAGTTCTTCTTTCAGCCGCCTCACCAAGGCTTTCTTTCGGCAACCACATTTTATATGATTATCTGAAGCTGAGCAGAAGGCCCTGAATGCCAGAGGCAGGTCCTGGCGGACAGAGTCCATGACGGTCAGGTCAGAACCAGAGAGACAGCGTCCAGCTGTGCCTGATACAGGACACTTCAGCTCCTTGGCCGTCCCTGGGCTGAGCTGAGGCCCAGGCTGCTGCTCCTGCCTTTCCTGTGACCGCCTCTCAGGCTCCCCCAGAGCTCCAAGCATTCGGGGACTAGACCAGGACTCAGGTCTCACTGGGGGACTGGGGACAGCCCAGGAGCTTCCTGCTCAGGCTCTGCTGGACCTTCTGTTGCTGCTCCCGACCCTGTGTCCAGGTCATCGGAGAGTGTGCCCGAGCATGGAGGCTCCTCCTCTCCCCTCTGTCCTCAAAGTCCCTACAGCAGCCCATTCCCAGGAGAGTGTCTCAAAGGACACAGAAAATCTGTCTCCCATCACTGGGGACACACAGTTTGTTAGTTCTCTATCTCAGTGTCCGAGGTGGGGGTCTGTCAGCGTATCTCAGCCCTGGGAGGCCCCGAAGCCCTTGGGTCTCTCTCCTGCAAAGGGAACAGGTCCTGCTCTCAGCCTCCTCTGTCCCCTTGTGGTGTCCAGGGCTCAGGCAGAGGGGACTCAGCCAGGGTCGCTGACTCTATGGACACTCAGCCACACTCACCTGCCTGGGAACAGCAGCACTGTTGGCCCCAAAGGGACAACTTGGCTGCCATCTCAGTCGTGCTGAGTCCCAAGCTCCTGACTACAGGAGTCACAACCTGCTCGCCAGGTGTCAGCCGCCTTCGGGTCGGATGGGGCCTCCTGAGAGGAAAACAACAGAATGGAAAAGACTAGGGATCTCTTCAAGAAAATCAGAGATACCAAAGGAACATTTCATGAAAAGATGGGCTTGATAAAGGGCAGAAATGGTATGGACCTAACAGAAGCAGAAGATATTAAGAAGAGGTGGCAAGAATACACAGAAGAACTGTACAAAAAAGATCTTCAAGACCCAGATAATCATGATGGCGTGATCACTGACCTACAGCCAGACATCCTTAATGTGAAGTCAAGTGGGCCTTAGAAAGCGTCACTACGAACAAAGCTAGTGGAGGTGATGGAATTCCAGTTCAGCTATTCCGAATCCTGAAAGATGATGCTGTGAAAGTGCTGCATTCAATATGCCAGCACATTTGGAAAACTCAGCAGTGGCCACAGGATTGGAAAAGGTCAGTTTTCATTCCAATCCCAAAGAAAGGCAATGCCAAAGAATGCTCAAACTACCGCACAATTGCACTCATCTCACACACTAGTCAAGTAATGCTCAAAATTTTCCAAGCCAAGGCTTCAGAAATATGTGAACCGTGAACTTCCTGATGTTCAAGCTGGTTTTAGAAAAGGCAGAGGAACCAGGGATCAAATTGCCAACATCTGCTGGATCATGGAAAAAGCAAGAGATCTCCAGAAAAACATCTATTTCTGCTTTATTGGCTATGCCAAAGCCTTTGACTGTGTAGATCACAATAAACTATGGAAAATTCTGAAAGAGATGGGAATACCAGACCACCTAATCTGCCTCTTGAGAAATCTGTATGCAGGTCAGGAAGCAACAGATAGAACTGGACATGGAACAACAGACTGGTTCCAAATAGGAAAAAGAGTATGTCAAGGCTGTATATTGTCACCTTGTTTATTTAACTTCTATGCAGAGTACATCATGAGAAACGCTGGACTGGAAGAAACACAAGTTGGAATCAAGATTGCTGGGAGAAATATCAATAACCTCAGATATGCAGATGACACCACCCTTATGGCAGAAAGTGAAGAGGAACTAAAAAGCCTCTTGATGAAAGTGAAAGTGGAGAGTGAAAAGGTTGGCTTGAAACTCAACATTCAGAAAACGAAGATCATGGCATCTGGTCCCATCACTTCATGGGAAATAGATGGGGAAACAGTGGTAACAGTGTCAGATTTTATTTTTCTGGGCTCCAAAATCACTGCAGATGGTGACTGCAGCCATGAAATTAAAAGATGCTTACTCCTTGGAAGGAAAGTTATGACCAACCTAGATAGCATATTGAAAAGCAGAGACATTACTTTGCCAGCAAAGGTTCACCTAGTCAAGGCTATGGTCTTTCCTGTGGTCATGTATAGATGTGAGAGCTGGACTGTGAAGAAGGCTGAGCGCTGAAGAATTGATGCTTTTGAACTGTGGTGTTGGAGAAGACTCTTGAGAGTCCCTTGGACTGCAAGGAGATCCAACCAGTCCATTCTGAAGGAGACCAGCCCTGGGATTTCTTTGGAAGGAATGATGCTAAAGCTGAAACTCCAGTATTTTGGCCACCTCATACGAAGAGTTGACTCCTTGGAAAAGACTCTGATGCTGGGAGGGATTGGGGGCAGGAGGAGAAGGGGATGACAGAGGATGAGATGACTGGATGGCATCACTGACTCGATGGATGTGAGTCTTGGTGACCTCCAGGAGCTGGTGATGGACAGGGAGGCCTGGCATGCTGTGATTCATGGGGTCGCAAAGAGTCGGACACGACTGAGCGACTGATCTGATTTGATCTGATCTGACCGTCTCTCGGCCCAGCCCAACAGTGAGGCTGATTGTTCCTGCTCAGCTGGGACTCAGCCCTGCTGCTCACAGGAGGCCTCACCCAGGGGGAAGTGACCCCAGCCCTGAGATCCTGGCCTCACTCGCACGTGGGGTCAAGGAGCACAGGTCACACACCTGTGTCCTGCTCCCTGTCACTGCTCTTTCACACACACATACGGGTTTGCACAGTTGGCTGCCTGGGCTGTGGGGCCATAGTTAACAGTGATGTATTTTGTAATAAGTGGGATTATTCCTTCTAATTCTCCCTTTTCCATTAAGCCTTAAACTTGCTTTATCCTCAATTTCCATACACACAAAATGACATATTTTCCACTGTGTCAGTGGAACCTTGCTTAAAGGCTGCAAATCAAGCAGTGTGGATCTTTGGCTGGGGGAATTGGGCCTCAGACACAGCTACTGAGCAAGGAACACAATTACCGCACGTTGTGGGAAGCTGACACTGTAGCAGCAGCTCAGAAATGGACAAAAAGTCGTACTTCGTTTCACACGGTGAGAATAAGTATGTTGTGGCTGTACTTTACAACTTACTGCAGAGGTTTTCACCCCAAACCTCCTCAGCTGCTCTTCTCAGTCCTTCCACTCCTCGTGAGGTCATTTAGGGGAAGGGAGTTTAGAATACTCCACGACAATCACACCATCTTGTCAGACATGTGCTTATTTTCAGATCCGTTCAGGAGTCGTGAGTCTTTCTGTTATTTTCATTTGGTAATTTGGAGAATCTTAATTTCAAAGTTGTATTAATGGCAACCCACTGCAATATTCTTGCCTGGAAAATCCCATGGACAGAGGAACCTTGCGGGCTATAGTCCATCGGGTTGCAAGAGTTAGACACAACTGAGTGATTTTTCACTATTGTTAAGCTAAGTTGTAAGTAAATTCAGTCCACCCCCATGTATTGATGGCTTCTCTCACCACAGAACAGTTGACCCCCTTGTGCTGCAGTGGGTGTCAACACAGGATCAGCAGCCCTGAACCATGGACTCTTGTGACCGGCAATGGTTTCAGGGCCTGTGTGTGGGGGAGACCCCTGTCCCCTCACACACCACAGCTGACTCTGTGGCTCCCTGCACCCTGAGCAGTGACATCAGTGTCGGCCACTCTGCTGTTATTGGAACCAGCAGAAGCCAGCGAGCCCTCCTCTGTCCTCCGGTCCTACCACTCAGACTCCAGTAAGAACCAGGCTCCAGGGTCCCCACAGGTTTTCTGGATCCAAAGATGCCTCGGCCAGCGCTGGGCTCCTGCTGGTCCCTGAGCTACAGCCTGAGGGCGAGGCTGACTCTGACCATGCAGTCTGGTGCAACAGGGCTCCTCACAGAGACACAGGTAGATGGGAAACTGGGATGAGAGCCTCAGCCTGTCAGGGGCTTGTTCTTAGAGAACCGTCAAATGTTAAATAATCCCCCAGAATCCATTAATTCCTGAGGTATGTTCTGGTTCATAGTATGTCTACTCCCAGTTGTACAGTCAATTTTGCTGAAGTATCAGAAAATGTAAACAGATTCTGATACCACTGAAGTGCACCCTGGTCTTCCGTGTGATCACAGGAGACCTGGAGCTGAGCTTCCCCACTTGAGATCAGGAGTAGGAGGCTTCCCCAGATGCACCTTCAGCAGAGGCCGTGGACCATCCCAGCAGGCAGATCGTCCCCCAGGGTGTGAACTCTGCTCCTGAAGGGACAGAGCAGAGAGCGTGAGGAGTGAGGGGCACCGGTGATATATCGCAGGAGGCAGGGAAGCCCGGGAGTGGTTCTCCTGACCCAAGGATGCTGGCTCTGTTCTGCCCTCCCCTCCTCTCATCTCCACCCCATTGGAGCATTTTCTACTTCAGGGCTCGGGTGCTCTGTGGACTCTCAGGAGCAGGGGCTCCCCAGGATATGCCCGTGCCCCTCTGGTTGTGACGCCCCCAATGAGGCCAGATCCAAGGGCCCCACGGCTTGTAGAAGGAACAGTGGTGAAGAGGGGATCACCATGGCAATGATGACAAGAGATTCCAGGCAAAGTCCCTGATTTGTGACCCAGGACAGAGGTGAGGGGCAGTCAGGGGTTCGACCCTGTTCTCTGCCCCCTGATTGGTCCTCACCCCCTCCTGGATCACTCTGGACCCCAGCCTGGTGAGGGGGTGGTCATCAGTGTCACACAGCTCAGCACTAACCACAGACATAAAGAAATCCTGTGTGAGGGGATGTCTGATGAAAGCTTGCCCTCTACTCCCGTGTCAGACCCACCACTGCCCTGACCCTGACTGTGACGTCACCAGTGCTGGTTCAGGTCTCTGCTGTCACTTGTGCCATTAAATCCAGGCAGCCTCACCTCCTTATCCTGCTCCATCATTATGGGTTCCACGAAACCGTCTCTTTTTCTCTCTGGTCTTCAAATACAAGCAGAATGCACATGTGTCCAGATACACAGGGTCCCTCACAGGTACTGAGCAGGATGTCGAGGAAGCAGAAGTCCAGCCTCTGTGCCCTGGAGTCCCAGGGGGCCTCTCCCACCCCCCACATGACCCTTTCCTGCTCAAGCCTTTATGCTCTTCCCTGAACCCTGATACTTAGGGAAGCTGGGTCCTCCCTTTCCCTGGGGATTGCTGCATGAAGAGCCCTCCTCTCAAGGTACTGGGAGATCCTCCCCCACAGGACATGGCTCTCAGACTCCTCACTTGCTCATTTCCTCCTCATTTGCCTCATGATCTCTCCCCTCTTTCCCTCCCTGTTCCTTTGGACACAGACCTTATAAACTCACGTCCATTAAATCTGTCAGTTTAGTTCAGTTCAGTCACTCAGTCATGTCTGACTCTTTGCGACCCCATGAATCACAGCACACTAGGCCTCCCTGTTCATCACCAACTTCCAGAGTTCACTCAGACTCATGTCTATGGAGTCAGCGATGCCATCCAGCCACCTCATCCTCTGTCGTCCCCTTCTCCTCCTGCCCCCAAACCCTCCCAGCATCAGAGTCTTTTCCAATGAGTCAACTCTTCTCATGAGGTGGCCAAAGTACTGGAGTTTCAGCTTTAGAATCAATCCTTCCAAAGAAATCCCAGGGCTGATCTCCTTCAGAATGGACTGATTGGACCTCCTTGCAGTCCAAGGGACTCTCAAGAGTCTTCTCCAACACCACAGTTCAAAAGCATCAATTCTTCAGCGCTCAGCCTTCTTTACAGTCCATCTCTCACATCCATACATGACCACCGGAAAAAGCATAGCCTTGACTAGACAGACATATGTTGGCAAAGTAATGTCTCTGCTTTTGAATATGCTATCTAGGTTGGTCATAACTTTTCTTCCTAGGAGGAAGCGTCTTTTAATTTCATGGCTGCAGCCACCATCGGCAGTGATTTTGGAGCCCCCCAAAATAATGTCTGACATTGTTTCCATTGTTTCCCCATCTATTTCATGAGGAAAAAATGGGACCAGATGCCAAGAACTTCGTTTTCTGAATGTTGAGCTTTAAGCCAACTTTTTCAGTCTCCTCTTTCACCTTCATCAAGAGGCTTTTTAGTTCCTCTTCACTTTCTGCCATAAGGGTGGTGTCATCTGCATATCTGAGGTTATTGATATTTCTCCCGGCAATCTTGTTTCCAGCTTGTGCTTCTTCCAGCCCAGGGTTTCTCATGATGTACTCTGCATAGAAGTTAAAGAAGCAGGGTGACAATATAGAGCCTTGACGTACTCCTTTTCCTATTTGGAACCAGTCTGTTGTTCCATATCCAGTTCTAACTGTTGCTTCCTGACCTGAATACAAATTTCTCAAGAGGCAGGTCATGTGGTCTGGTATTCCCATCTCTCAGAATTTTCCACAGTTTATTATATCCACACAGTCAAAGGATTTGACATAGTCAATAAAGCAGAAATAGATGTTTTTCTGGAACTCTCTTGCTTATTCCATGATCCAGCAGATGTTGGCAATTTGGTCTCTGGTTCCTCTGCCTTTTCTAAAACCAGCTTTAACAACTGGAAGTTCACGGTTCACGTATTGCTGAAGCCTGGCTTGGAGAATCTTGAGCATTACTTTACTATCATGTGAGATGAGTGAAATTGTGCAGTTACCGGGGTCGAGCTCCAGTTGGATCCAGAGATACCCTCAGGATGACGGCATCAGCAAATAAGGAAAGTAAAGAGGGGAGTGAAAGAGGCTTGATCTTCCTTGGTTTACACAGAAGCGAATAAAGTTCCTGACATGGAACTTGCTCTGTTCACAGAGACCACAGGAGCCCTCTTCGTGGGGCTCCTGTGATCATCAAGCTCTGATGAAGCCCTCTTCGTGGGGCTCCTGTGATCATCAAGCTCTGATGAAGCCGGGTCTGTAGCTTTATTTTCAAAAGGAGCTTTTATACCCTAAGTTACACATTTCCAGAAGTGAAAGATAGTTATGCAGAGTCAGATCAACATTACATCCATTTCACCTTTATCAAAACCAGGACATTTTCTGCCAAGCTCTTCATAAACAAGGGTCTTATGTTGTGCACATCATCTTGTGGCCCTGTGGCCTGTTAACATTTTGTAACTCTGTCTTGGTAAAGTTTGGTCCCCAGAAAACCTGCTTTCCCTTTATCTTTCCAGTCTGCAGTCCCCCTCAGGAAACAGAGCTACATTCTTATGGAGCAAAGGCACAGTGGGTTACAACAAAGAAAGAACTTTCTAACTCAAGGGTTTTATGTTGCTAATGCCAAGGCTCCTGCTTGTTTTTCTTGCATAGCAACTATTTTTGCTAATGCACTCCCAGGCGCACTTTGGGTAAAAAAAGACAAGGAAACTGGGTAGCTGTCGAGCCTCAGGACCTCTGCCCATGGCAGGTAGCAAATATTGGCTCAACAATGCAGTATTATTCTAATAAAGCTTTTTTATCGCTCAAAGGTTATGCTTGTGGTGTTGTGAACAATCGTTAGTTGCAAAAGTGTGGATAAACCTGCCAAGTAAGCTAAAATAGTAACACAGAAGTTAAAGTAAAAATGCTCCTTTCAAGCCCAGGAGACTTAGGAACGAGAGTCCTAAGTGGATTTTCTTCAGAGAAAGGTGGTCAGGGATAGCCCCCTGTAAATGTCAGAAGAGTTGGTGAAAGGCATAATGTGATAAACAGTAGACAGACAGATTTTAGATTCAGGGTAGACTCAATCAGGTCCAGGGAATCCCTCGATCCTGTTCCACCTTTGCCTGTCAGGTCCTCTCCGCATGACCTTTGTGATGGGTGGGATCTCCCACGGTGGCTTCTGGCATGCAGTAGTTTGAGCAATCTTTGGCATTGCCTTTCTTTGGGATTGGAATGAAAACTTTTCCAGACCTTTTCCAGTCCTGTGGCCACTGCTGAGTTTTCCAAATGTGCTGGCATATTGAATGCAGCACTTTCACAGCATCATCTTTCAGGACTTGGAATAGCACAAGTGCAATTCCATCACCTCCACTAGGTTTGTCCTTAGTGATGCTTTCTAAGGCCCACTTGACTTCACATTCCAGCATGTCTGGCTCTAGGTCAGTGATCACACCATCGTGATGATCTGGGTTGTGAAGATCTTTTTTGTATAGTTCTTCTGGTTATTCTTGTTACCTCTTCTTAATATTTTCTGTTTCTGTTAGGTCCATACCATTTCTGTCCTTTATCGAGCCCATCTTTGCATGAAATGTTCCCTTGGTATCTCTAATTTTCTTGAAGTGATCTCTCGTCTTTCCCATTCTGTTGTTTTTCTCTATTTCTTTGCCTTGATCACTGAGGAAGGCTTTCTTATCTCTTCTTGCTATTCTTTGAAACTCTGCATTCAGATGCTTATATCTCTCCCTTTCTCCTTTGCTTTTTGCTTCTCTTCTTTTGGCAGCTATTCGTAAGGCCTCCCCAGACAGCCATTTTGCTTTTTCGCATTTCTTTTCCATGGGGATGGTCTTGATCTCTGTCTCCTGTACAATGTCTATGGATTCTAAAAATGGAAGCTTAGAAAGTTAGACTTCACCATGTCCAGTGAAGATTAGATAACTGGTCATAAGGGTTTCTCAAACAGCAATGAAATAGGAGCCCAGACAAGGATGAGATTCCCATTTATAGTCCTAATCTTTTATATCAAACATTTAATATATAAAGATTACAAAATGAGACTAAAAACATCTTTAAATATCTGAGTCAAAATGAAGTACTCTGAGGACTATGATCAAGGGTAAATGAGAATCCCTGGAAGTGATCAAGAAGAGATTTGTTGTACCTGAGAGCCTCCTATTCTCCTGGCAAAGAGAGATATAAGAACAGAGCCATGCAGTCCAGGATGGGAAGGTCCCAGAAGGCCTTGCAAATTCAACCTTGACTACCTATCAAGCTGGGAGGAAACTCAGAATCATGACCAGGCGCTACCCACCGGCATGCTAGGAGTATGACCCTGGAAACTTAGGTTCAAGTGGTTGCGTTCTGGCAGGGAACCCACGAGCTAGGCAGAGCAAACTCAGACATCAGGGAATCGTGAAATTCATTAGTGTATCCACATACCATTCAGGGGTCTGAGGTAATTAGGTACCTGGAAAAATCAATGACCAGGCCCCAACTAGACGAAGGCGACTCATTCTACTGCCTTGGGTGGTGACATCAGGAAGACCCAGCTACAAGTGTGAGAAAGCCCTTCCAGGAGGCTATGGTGTGAAGTGTGGGAGGAGGAGGTCTGAGTCCAGCAGGGGGCGCTGTGGGTCTGTCCAGAGAGTTCAGAGTCTTGGCCAGGCAGGCTGGAACTCCTGTATTGACTCTTACTCACGTGGGCATCAGGGTCTTCACTGGAGGGTCACATCCTGCACCTGGGCCTCCAGGGGACACAGCAGCTCTCAGCTCAGAGCCACAGGCTTGCTTCTCAGTTCCTGCTGCTCTGTCGTGGGGTCAGTGCCCAGACCCGACATCCAACCAAGGACAGAGGGACGGTCATACAACAAAAATGAACTTCCTTCAGGAACCTCGACCTCCAGGGATGCCTGGACAGAACATGAGAGACCCCCTTCAGAAGGTGCCCCTTTGCCCACAGAACGCCCAGGTGTTCCCAGTGGAAGAGGGATGCAGGCAAGGACACTCTGTCACCATCTGTGTTATTTAAAAATGTTCTCTGTTGTGTTATTTGGCAGTTTCAACATTTTTATTGAACCATGGAAACTGATATTATGTCAGTTTTTGTGGCTCCCTTACTCGTTCCTTCTCATTTTATTAATACTTTGTTAACATTTGTAACATGAAATATATGAAATCAAAATCAGTCAAAATGCCATCAATATGTTCGTATAATAAGAAAAGAATTCAGTAGGAATATGTATTTTCCCCTCTGTGAGCTGAGGTTCTCAAACACCTCTGACAAAAATCATGTGAATTTTATTAAACAGCTACTTTAGCAGGAAATCTAACATGAATACAAAATAAGAATAGCATTTACATTTTATGTCAAAAAAACAGGATGTGAACAAGACTTTCCCCTTCTCTTCCACACACATTAACTTGAGGTGTCTGAGCTCCTTCTCCTCCTTTTCGCCCCACACCCCTCCTCTGTCCTGGGTCCATTGGCTCCACCAGAACCACAAGGAAGGGAGTTTTACAAGGTCCACGATGCTCACCACACCTACCTCTTCTCACACGGGGTTTTCCTATTTCTGATGATGAGACATGTATGCCAACTTTGTTGGAACTGAACTTGCCAGGTATCATTATTGCATGATAAGATGGTGACCTTTTTACTCCTAAAATCTACAGTTCTACTGAATCTCGTCCACACTGTCATATCTTTTTACAGCACAGGAGGCTGTCACCCCAAGCCTGGCCGTGTGGCTCTGCATGTCACCACCCCTGCCTGGTCCCCCCACCGCCGGGACGAGAGACACTTTGCAAGACTGTGTTCCAGGGCGACTGCTCACCCTTCACAGCAGACACAGGCTCCGGGATTTCCTGCTCGGCTCAGGGCTGGATAAGGATTGACAGCACCGCACAGACGCGACACGGGGTTCCCTGAGAAGACAGAGAGTATTCTAACGATGGGCTCAGGTGTGGGAAAGGCTGGATTATTGCGGCAAGAGAAACAGATTGCAAACTCCTCCTTCAGCCTCAGACGCTCTGGGGAGGCGATAGAGGACTGAGGCCACCAAGTCACGGGGGCACATTTGCTGAAAGAAGTCGCCCCATCTCTCAGTGGCTCCTCCCCGAGCTGTCCCCACTCTGCATGACAGCATCTGCCTCCTTCAAGTCCCCCACCCCAGGGACCTCAGGTGACCTGGGCTGGGAGAGGAGGAAGTGATTTGCATGAGGCCCCTCCTCCTCCTGACAGGCTGGAGGCATGAAAAGGCCCAGGACCCCACCTGCAGCCCAGGAGGCTCAGGAGGCTGCATCCTGGGAGGATCCCCACCATGGCCTGGACGCTGCTTCTGCTCGGGCTGCTCGCTTATGGCTCAGGTCAGGGGTCGGGATTCTGCACCCTTGGGGCATCTCTAAGCAAAGTCTCAGGGCACCTCATCTCCATAACAACCGCTTTCTCTCTTTTGTCTCTCTTAGGGGTGGATGCTCAGACTGTGATCCAGGAACCGTCACTGTCAGTGTCTCCAGGAGGGACGGTCACCCTCACCTGTGGACTGAGCTCTGGGTCAGTCACGACTTACAACGAACCCAGCTGGTATCAGCAGACCCCAGGCCAGGCTCCCAGAAACATTATCTACAATACAAACACCCGTGCCTCTGGGGTCCCTGATCGCTTCTCTGCCTCCATCTCTGGGAACAAAGCCACCCTCACCATCACGGGGGCCCAGCCCGAGGACGAGGCTGACTATCACTGCTTGCTGTACCAGGGCAGTGGTAGTTACAGCTGCACAGTGATGGGAGCCCATGGGGAAGTGCTACTAAAACCTGCCCATGTGCTCGGAGGGCTCAGCCTTTAGAGGCAGGAGAGGCAGGAGAGGGTGGAAGTGGTCAGCACCCCTGTGGGGAAGGAGGCTCTGAATCCATCTCCTGTCCCGTGGTTCACGGCCCTGTGCCTCTTGCAGTCTCTCCCTGGGTGTGTCCAGGTCTCCAAGAGGACCCCTCAGACCATAATGGGGGGGCGCAGGTGCCCATTTTATCAACAACATTGAGACTGAGAGACCCAGCACAGCCAACATAACCCTTCTTGTTCTAAGAGTTTTAAGAGACATACTCAATTTCATTAACTTGATGATGCAGAATAAAGTAATACCTAAACATTTCTTTACATGTGTGCAATAGTCTGATCCACAGAACACGTGCTGATCTGTTTATACACCATGTGCTCACAGTCATCGCACTGAAGTTAATCATGGAAAAGAAGCTTTGAAAGCCTGCAAGTCTGATACTTTCCCAGACAGCTCCTCCTCTCTGAAAATCTTTCCCCAGACTTCTAGGATTTTTTAATTTTGGTCTTCAATTAGTCAATCTGACATAGTTTTAATATTTTAAAATGCCATATTAAATGTCTATGAATTTTATTGATGACCATATTGGTAGATTTTTTAATGTACATATACATGTATATATACATGTATGCATGTATGTGTGTATATTTGATTTTGGCAAGTGTTGCTCCCTGTGAAGCTGGACAGTCAGTGTCTATCACTGCCTGTGCTCATAGCACAGGGCATGGCTGTGTATGTTCCTGGGCTGACGGTGAGTTGGCATCAGCCCCGGCCCAGCACCACTTCCACCAAGAGATGGAGTCTGTCGTGATTATAAGGGGCACTGTGGGTCTCCCCAGGGTCTGCACTGTGGGCAGTGCCTGCTGTGTGACCCCCCATCCCACCAACTACTAGGTCTGGCTGAATGATGTGGGTTTGGTCCCGCTCGGGGGTGGAAGGACATGTGTCCTCGCCCTGGAAGAGGAGAACTGGGATGGGGAGGCAGGAACCCTGAGTGCAGATCTGGGCTCAGAACAGCAGCAGGAAGGGCTGAGTGGCCAGCACTCCAGCCGTGAGCAATCCTGCCTCTGATATCAGCTCATCTGGGGTAGGTGAAGGGGAGGCTGTGGGCACAGGGGTCCCTGTGAGGAAGGGCAGGCAGGCCCTGGATGCAGTGGGGGAGGTTTGAGGGTGCCCCAGTGAATGAGAGAGGCACAGAGTATGGCGATGGAACAGCCCGTGATGTAACTTCCCCAGGGCCCACTGTCTCCAGGGCCCCTCTCCGGGGAGAAGAGCTTTTTGTGAGATCCCGCCTCTGTGAGAAATAGGGAGGTGTCTTCAAGTCCCCCAGTGTCTGTCCTCAGTGCCCTGGTCCCTTGTCCTGAGTGTGTGTGATGGAGGGGTGTGTGTGTGTGTATCTGTGTGTGTGTGAAATGGAGGTGTGTGTGTGAGAGAGAGAGATGGAGGGGTGTGTATGTGTGTGTGTGTGTGTGTGTGTGTGTGACAGCAGGGTGTGTCAGTATGTGCATGCGTGTGTGTGTGATGGAGATTGTGTGTGTGCGTGTGTGTGTGTATGTGATGGAGGGGTGTGTGTGTGTGCGATAGCGGTGTGTGTGTGTGATAGCAGTGTGTGTCTGTGTGTGATGGAGGGGTGTGTGTGTGTGTGTATGTGTGATGGAGGTGTGTGTGTGATAGTGGAGTGTGTGTGTGTGATAGTGGTGTGTGTATGTGTGTGTGTGATAGCGGTGTGTGTGTGTGTGTGTGTGTGCGTGTGTGTGTGTAATGGAGGTGTGTGTGTGTGATGGAGGTATGTTTGTGTGTGTGTGATGGAGGGGTATGTTTGTGTGTGTGTGTGTATTAGCGGGGTGTGTGTGATGGAGGTGTGTGTGATAGCGGAGTGTGTGTGTGATAGTGGTGTGTGTGTGTGTGCGTGATGTGTGTGTGTGTGTGCATGTGTGTGTGTAATGGAGGGGTGGGTGTGTGTGTGATGGAGGTGTGTCTGTGTGATGAAGGGGTATGTTTGTGTGTGTGTGTGTGTTAGCGGGGTGTGTGTGTATATGTGTGTGTGATAGCAGTGTGTGTGTGTGTGTGTGTGTGTGTGTGTGTGTGTGTGTGTGATGGAGGTGGGTGTGGAGCAGGAAGTGCTGGAGGAGTGTCAGGATCACAGCATTTACTTTGGGGAGAAGGAAAAATCTGGGGCTCACAGTCAAGGCTTCCTCTGTGTTTCCCTAGTGCCTCAGACGCTCAGAAAGAACTGGCCCACAGTTGACTCTGAAATATATCCTTTGGATTTGGTATAAATTCCTGCTCCCTGATCCTCTGGCAGCTGAGCGGGCCTCCCTGTGGGCTTGCTGTGGGCATCGCTGGCCACTCACTGTGGACGCACCCTCCACCACCCACCCTCACTGTCAGCCTCATCTGAATTATTATCATTTCCTCCATTTCCCTGAACTGGACATGGCGACCTGAGAGATGACACCAGTTCCTGTAGGGTATCCCAACCGTGTTGACAACACTGGCTGGAGGCTTCATCCTTCTCTGACACCCATGTCCCAGTTTTCACCAGGAGGTACCTGCCTCTCTAAATGGATGTGGAAAGTAAAGCAGTGTAACCCAGGACACAGAGAGTTTTGTAAAGACCCCTCTGCCTTGTGTGCGAGGTAAACACTTCATGTTTAGGCATCAGACTCATGAGTTACAGACACCCAGTCGCAGAGTCTGCAGCTGCTGTGGAAGGCAGCCACGAGCTGGACACAGTGAGGAGCCGGCTGTGGAGGAGGCTGGGGAGTGGTGGGGAGGTGGGGGGCACAGGTCCAGCTGTGGAGGAGGCTGGGAGCTGTGGGGCACGGGTCCACCCCGAGGGAGACTTGGGCGGGCTTCAACCTCGGTGAGGGTGAAAGACATGGGCTCAGTTGAACAGTTCCTTCTCCTGCTCCCCCAGGAAATGCTGGCGCAGAAGTGGTGACAAAGATGGGGTGGGAGGTCGGCCGCGAGGCCCCAGGCCCCGCCCTCAGAGCTTCTCATCCTGAGTCTTCATCTCTGCCCCGTGGCCACGAACATCCTTTTAAAGGGGCCTGGTTTTCTGCTCCTGAACGTGGAGTGGCTCCTCTCGGGCCTCCTGTGCCCACGAGGCCACCGCTTCTTTTTTGGGTGTTAGTTCTAAAAGGTCTTGTAGGTCTTCATAGAACCAATCAACTTCAATTTCTTCAGCGTTACTGGTTGGGGCATAGGCTTGGATTACTGTGATATTGAATGGTTTCCCTTGGAAACGAACAGAGATCATTCTGTCGTTTTTGAGATTGCATCCAAGTACTGCATTTTGGACTCTTGTTGACCATGATGGCTACTCCATTTCTTCTAAGGGATTCCTGCCCACAGTAGTAGATACAATGGTCATCTGAGTTAAACTCACCCATTCCAGTCCATTTTAGTTCGATGATTCCTAGAATGTTGATGTTCACTCTAGCAATCCCGTTTGACCACTTCCAATTTGCCTTGATTCTTGGACCTGACATTCCGGGTTCCTATGCAATATTGCTCTTTACAGCATCGGACCTTGCTTCTATCACCAGTAACATTCACAACTGGATATTGTTTTTGCTTTGGCTCCATCCCTTCATTCTTTCTGGAGTTATTTCTCCACTGATCTCCAGTAGCATATTGGGCACCTAGCAACCTGGAGAGTTCCTCTTTCAGTATCCTATCATTTTGCCTTTTCATACTGTTCATGGGGTTCTCAAGGCAAGAATACTGAAGTGGTTGGCTATTCCCTTCTCCAGGGGACCACATTCTTTAGACCTCTCCACCATGACCCGCCCGCCTTGGGTGGCCCCACAGGGCATGGCTTAGTTTCATTGAGTTACACCAGGCTGTGGTCCGTGTGATTAGATTGACTAGTTTTCTGTAATTATGGTTTCAGTGTGTGTGCGCCCTCTGATGCCCTCTCACAACACTTACCATCTTACTTGGGTTTCTCTTACCTTGGACGAGGGGTATTTCCTCACTGCCGCCCCTCTTGAGAAACCTATATTCAGGTCAGGAAGAAACAACTAGAACTGGACATGGAACAACAGACTGGTTCCAAATAGGAAAAGGAGTACGTCAAGGCTGTATATTGTCACCCTGCTAATTTAACTTATATGCAGAGTACATCGTGAGAAATGTTGGGCTAGAAGAAGCACAAGCTGGAATCAAGATTGTTGGGAGAAATATCAATAACCTCAGATATGTAGATGACACCACCCTTATGGCAGAAAGTGAAGAGGAACTAAAAAGCCTCTTGATGAAAGTGAAAGTGGACAGTGAAAAAGTTGGCTTTAAGCTCAACATTCAGAAAAGGAAGATCATGGCATCCGGTCCCATCACTTCATGGGAAATAGATGGGGAAACAGTGGAAACTGTGGCAGAGTTTATTTTTCTGGGCTCCAAAATCATTGCAGATGGTGATTGCAGCCATAAAATTGAAAGACGCTTACTCCTTGGAAGGAACGTTATGACCAACCTAGACAGCATATTCAAAAACAGAGACATTACGTTGCCAACAAAGGTCCATGTCTAGTTAAGGATATGCTTTTTCCAGTGGTCATGTATGGATGTGAGAGTTAGACTGTGAAGAAAGCTACTGCTACTGCTGCTGCTAAGTCACTTCAGTTGTGTCTGACTCTGTGCGACCCCATCAGCCTCCCCCCATCCCTGGGATTCTCAAGGCAACAACACTGGAGTGGGTTGCCATTGCCTTCTCCAATGCATGAAAGTGAAGAGTGAAAGTGAAGTCACTCAGTCGTGTCTGACTCTTAGCGATCCCTTGGACTGCAGCCTACCAGGCTCCTCCATCCATGAGATTTTCCAGGCAAGAGTACTGGAGTGGGGTGGCATTGCCTTCTCTGGAAGAAAGCTGAGCACCAAAGAATTGATGCTTTTGAGCTGTGGTGTTGGAAAAGACTCTTGAGAGTCCCTTGGAGTGCAAGGAGATCCAACCAGTCCACTCTAAAGGAGATCAGTCCTGGGTGTTCTTTGGAAGGAATGGTGCTAAAGCTGAAACTCCAGTACTTTGGCCACTTCATGCAAAGAGTTAACTCTTTGCAAAAGACCCTGATGCTGGGAGGGATTTGGGGCAGGAGGAGAAGGGGACGACAGAGGATGAGATGGCTGGATGGCATCGTCGACTCGATGGACGTGAGTTTGAGTGAGTTGTTGATGGACAGGGAGGCCTGGCATGCTGCGATTCATGGGGTCGCAAACAGTTGGACACGACTGAGTGACTGAACTGAACTGAACTGACTTTCTGCTCCTGAGAATCTGAACCCAGGAACGCAGTGTTCATGCTGCCCTGGATCTTCCTGAGTTAGCTAACTGCATACCCCGGAGGGCGGGGACATCCCTTCACTTCTGCCCTGGGTCATGTTCCCTCACTCCTAGTCCTCATCGGGTGGTCCCCTCTTCTCCTTACCTTGAGGGGGGCACTAAGCACCAAAGCTCAGCCTGAAGGCTGGCGCCTGATCCAGGTCCTTGGGGGCGGGGCCTGAAGCCCAGGTGGGAGGAGCCTGGCTCCCTCTGTGGTCCTGGCATCTCCCCTCCCAGTGGAGCAGCCCCTCCTGGGACAGCAGAGGGCGCTGGAGGGCTGCTCTGGAGGGGCTGAGGCTGTGCTCCCAGCTGGAGAACCACCCACTGGCCCCCAGGCAGGTGCCCTGTGCCCCAGGCTCCCTGGGGTCCCTGAGGAGTCCCTGACCAGGCCAGGCCAGCCCCACCCACAACAGGCCCCACACCCAGCAGATGGGCAGACTCAGAGGACAAGGCAGGGGGGGCAGTAATAGTAGGGACCGATTTACATGGGGACCCTGCCTCCCCAGGCTGTGGGAAGGATAAAGGAGCCCAGAGCAACTGTGTCTGCTGAGAGGCTAGAAGGAGGGACTCAAGGAGCCCCGACCATGGCCTGAACCCCTGTCCTCCTCAGCCTCCTCGCCCACTGCACAGGTCACTGGATCCTCGGGGTGTGGGGACATGGCCCCAGTGGGACCCAGAGCTCTGTTCTTTACCCCTGGAGCCCAGGCGGTGCTGCGGGACCCAGCCCCACCATCCCCGTGTCTTTCTTGCCTTTCTGCAGGGTCCTGGGCACCATCCGGGCTGACCCAGGAGGCCTCCGTGTCACGGTCTCTGGGTCAGTCGGTCACCCTCACCTGCACGGGGAGCAGCAACAACGCTGGACTCTATGGCGCGGGCTGGTCCCAACACCGCCCAGGTGCTGCCCCCAGAACCGTGATGCTGAGAAGTTCTTGGCCCTCAGGCCTCCCAGCCCGGCTCTTGGGCCCCCGTTCTGGCTCCACCGCCTCGCTGAGCATCTCTGGGCTGCAGGCTGAGGACGAGGCTGACTATTACTCTCCTCGTGGGCCCGCAGCCTCAGTGCTCCCACGGTGCCCAGGGCTGTGGGGAAGAGTGACAAAAACCTCCCGCTGGCTGACGGCTCTTTGTGGTGACGGGTGTCCAACAGCAGTGGGAGGACTGGGTTCTCTGTTATTACTTCCTCCCCACATTGGAGGGTCTGGAGCTGGGGTCTCAGCACATCCCGTGATGGGATCTGTCTGAGGGCTGCTTCCATACTGGTCTCACGTCCACTCTGTGTCAGCTCCATAGATCCCCTGAGAATCACGAGGTGAGAGACTGTTCCCCAGGCTCACACCCTCTGTACCTGGGAATCATTGATGTACATTTAACCACAGTGTAAAGAATCATTCACATCACTGGACACGAGGCTGACCTTTGATTTTGGTCCTGGGAAGCATTCTATAAGCCCCAGGGATGTCCGGTCTGAGAGAAGGGTCTATGTCCAGGAACCTTGGACTGGTCAGAAGGGGTTCAGGTAGGCAACTCTGGGTCAAGTTCAATGGGGTCCTAAACATAGAGACAATAATTACGAATAATAACAATAAAGCTAATTTTGAAAGTTATTAGTTCTTAGCAATCCTGGTCTTGGGTCTGTTAAGATACTTTATATTAATACTGTTAGGTAGGTAGAATAGAGAAAAAGAGTCCAAAATGGCGGTGGCTAAAAGACAAGGAAGGGAAAAGCCCGGGAAAATAGGACAAAGGAAGGTCCGAGGACCAGAGTGAAGACTTCAGGTAGAACAAACAGCACTCGTGGCCGAGCCCAATTTGCATAGGGCGGCCCAGGTGGAGGAAAAAACATTTAAAAAGAGGAGCCAAAGTGCTTTCTCTCTCTCTTTCTCTCCCACGTGCATGCACTCTTTCTCTCTCTCTCCCTTCCCTCCACTCTCTTCTCTTCGAGTCTTTGGGCCGGCCTGCCCTCACACTTCTCCTGCTATCTTCTAAATAAAATAGAGCCGTAACACTGATTTGCCTAAGAGCTGCAACACGGTTTGTCTAAGACCCGAGAGCTCTGATGCGGTGAGGGCTTTAATGTCTGTCGCTCCAAATCTTTGTTGTGACGAGATAAAAAAAGTGAGGAACATACACTCACGTGACATAAAGATCTCAGAAATTTTGAGACTTAAAGCTGTTTGTTTGGGGTAATTTGTTGTGTAGCAGTAGTTCATTAATGCACTCTCAACTTTGGGCAATGTCTTTATCCAGGGGCGCCTGTCCATTTAGTCAAATTTTAGCCAATTTTTTCTAAACTGCTCCTCTCAGATGAGCCAGAACCCACCCTCACCCTTATGGTCCTCTGAGTATGTTTCCACCCACTGACACCCACCCTGTTGCTGCTCATTGCTTTTCAGTCTCCCAGTCTCTCTTTGCAACCCCGTGGACCCACCCTGTTCCTTAGTTGTAAATTCAAGCTGTGTCCCGGCTGGAGTCAGACTTAAGCTCAATCTCTCTCCCCGATGATAAGACCCTACTGTAGTACTCTTCTTATCTTGAATAAAGTTTTTCTTACCACCTTGAGTTCAGTTCGGGCTTCCCTGGTGGCTCAGCAGTTAAAGCGTCTGCCTGGAATGTGGGAGACCAGGGTTCGATCCCTGGGTCGGGAAGATCCCCGGGGGAAGGAAATGGCAACCCACTCCAGTACTCTTTCCTGGAGAATCCCATGGAGGGAGGAGCCTGGTGGGCTACAGTCCATGGGGTTGCAAAGAGTCTGACATTGAACTGAACTGAACTAAGTCTGAACTGAACTGAGTGAAGTTGCTCAGTCGTGTCTGACTC
Organism: Tragelaphus eurycerus; assembly: GCA_935064755.1. Classification (NCBI taxonomy): domain Eukaryota; kingdom Metazoa; phylum Chordata; class Mammalia; order Artiodactyla; family Bovidae; genus Tragelaphus; species Tragelaphus eurycerus. Next base: position 95,412 of record CAKXYN010000463.1, on the reverse strand, counting down.
TTGCAACTCCATGTATTGCAGCATGCCAGGCCTCCCTGTCCATCACCAACTCCCAGATCAGATCAGATCAGATCAGTCGCTCAGTCGTGTCCGACTCTTTGCGACCCCATGAACCGCAGCACGCCAGGCCTCCCTGTCCATCACCAGCTCCCGGAGGTCACTCAGACTCGCATCCATCGAGTCAGTGATGCCATCCAGCCATCTCATCCTCTGTCGTCCCCTTCTCCTCCTGCCCTCAATCCCTCCCAGCATCAGAGTCTTCTCCAATGAGTCAACTCTTCGCATGAGGTGGCCAAAATACTGGAGTTCCTGGAATTTCTTTAGAAGGAATGATGCTGAGGCTGAAACTCCAGTATTTTGGCCACCAACTCCCAGAGTTCACTCAAACTCATGTCCCTCGAGTCGGTGATGCCATCCAGCCATCTCATCCTCTGTCATCCCCTTCTCCTCCTGCCCACAATCCCTCCCAGCATCAGGGTCTTTTACAATGAGTCAACTCTTCGCATGAGGTGGCCAAAGTACTGGAGCTTCCACGTCAGTCCTTCCAATGGAAGAATATAGGGCAGCCCTTCCTTCCTCGCTCTCCCCACCATGACCAATCCCTGAGCGCATCACCAGGGGGCGATGTGCACCTGCTCAGAACTGGCCGACCCTGAACAAACCAGATGGTCCCCTGACTCTGCACCAGGGTTCACTGGACTGAGCTGGACGTGACAGCAGGTGCTTCCTCTCAGGTGACAAACACAGAGCCCCAACCCCTAGGCCTCCTCCTGGGAGTGAGGCTACACACAGGGCCCAGGAGTCACACCTGGAGGGTGATGGGCTCAGGGCATCATCAAGCCCCACCCTCTTCCCCAGGAGCAGAGGAGGGGAGCGGCCCCCAAGCCCACCCCTTGCACCCCTCCCTTTCCCCCCAGCCTCTTCTGCTCCTCTCTTGCTCTTTCCTAAGAGCACCCCTCTGATACATGACTTTCCTCCCCAGTCCTGGGGTCCTCTCTACAACCCTTCACCAGCGATCTCCTCCTCCAGACCAACGTCACTCTATCAGGTCATGGGTCGGTTTCCAGTATTCCTTGACTAGACGCTCACTTCCTTGTCCTCCCTTGCAACCTCTCTCTCCCTCCTACCAGAGAAGCCTCAGGTCCCCAGACTTCACGTGTGACCCCAGCTCATCCCCTCCCGGCCAGGGCTGTCACTGCTGCCTTACCTGGACCTCCTCTAATTCAGCTTATCTTCCTATGGTCACTTCTGAGTGTCCGAGGTCAGCAGACCTGACCTGTCATGCACGTTCCCTCAACTCAGCTCTGAGCTGACCTGTGGCTCCCATACCTCAGCCTGCCCTGTTTTCACAGGCTGCTCAGAGATAAGCACTCCCCAGTGGAGAGGCAATATGTGGCAGGAAGAGCTGGTTCTAGCTCTGCCTCACTCAAAGTCCAAACAAGTTAGGAATGCAAATATCTTTGTAAAAATATTTTTACTGGATAATATTTAAAAATTCCCTAGGTTACCTATGAAGTCAATTAAAAAGAACTTTTTAATAAAAAAAGAACTTACAATGGTAATTAGTTTTCCAGAACTGTACCCTTGTGAATGAAAAATTAAGAGAGAACATAGATTTTCCATCCGTTTAATTCATGCACAGATTTTAAGGAATGACTGTAGATTTTCACTAATCCATTACCACGTTTGGTTCGTTTAAAATCTCACACACCCAGAGTGTAACAACTTACCAGTGCAGGGCAAGCTACACTCAACTGTTCTTTTCCAACCAATCACTTCAACCTCTTCCTTCTCTAACGTGCTATTTGGAATGGTTGGTCCTAACAGCTATTATGTATCAGGATCCCTGGGGACACACGCTGCTCAGAGCCCTTCAGAGTCTCAATAAAAACTGCCAGGAGCATCACCAGGCTTGCTCCATGCAGCCGGTGCCCTGTGCCAGCAGGAGAGACGCCCAGGAGGGGCCACTTCATAAGACAGGCCATGGGACAGGGTCCAGCGTGTGCAAAGCTTCACACACAATAAGTTCTGTTCAGTTCAGCAGCTCAGTCATGTCCAACTCTTTGTGATCCCATGGACTGCAGCACTCCAGGCTTCCCGGTCCATCACCAACTCCTGGAGTTTACTCAAACTCATGTCCATTGAGTTGGAGATGCCATCCACCCATCTCATCCTCTGTCGTCCACTTCTCCTGCCCTCAATCTTTCCCAGCATCAGAGTCTTTTCAAATGAGTCAGTTCTTCACATCAGGTGGCCAAAGTATTGGAGCTTCAGCTTCAGTATCAGTCCGTCCAATGAATGTTCAGGACTGATTTCCTTCAGGATGGACTGGTTGGATCTCCTTGCAGTCCAAGGGACTCTCAAAAGTCTCCTCCAACACCAGAGTTCAAAAGCATCATTTCTTCAGTGCTCAGCTGTCTTTATAGTCCAAATATCAACTTTTCCATGACTACTAGAAAAACCATAGTTTTGACTAGACAGACCTTTGTTGGCAAAGTAATGTCTGCTTTTTACTATGCTGTCTAGGTTGGTCACAGCTTTTCTTCCAAGGAGCAAGCGTCTTTTAATTTCATGGCTGCAGTCCCCATCTGCAGTGATCTGTAGCCCCCCAAAAGTAAAGTCTGTCAGTTTCCAGTGTTTCTCCATCTATTTGCCATGAAGTGATGGGACCAGATGCCATGATCTTAGTTTCCTAAATGTTGGGTTTAATCCAACTTTTTCACTCTCCTCTTTCACTTTCATCAAGAGGCTCTTTAGTTCAAACACACAGTAAAGATCCAGGCATTTAGGAATGCTGAGTCCCCCCTCAGGCCTCTCTCCACACCTTCATCCCCTCCTCAGAGAAGTGCCCACTCTTCCTCAGGGCTGAGGGCACACAAAGAGGAAGGAGGGCTCTGCCCACCAGGGAGGAGGCCCACAGAGGAGGGACCCTGCTGTCCTGCACAGGAGGAGACCCACCTTCCTGCTCCAGGGCCAACACTGCCCTGACCTGATCGTGATCTGAGAGGAATTTGTAACTCAGACACCCCTCTGTCCGTACCCCTGAGCAGTCATGGAAGTCATGGACAGATTCATCTTGAGTATTTTAGGGGAGCCCATGATGGCCCTCAGCTCAGGGGGACACAACAGGGGCATCTGGCCTGGTGCTAAAGAGGGGACAGCGCACAGAGCAGGGGGCGGGATCTTTCTTTGAGGGCTCGGCTCTCCAGGTCACAGGATGTGTGTCTGGGTCTGGACAAGAGGCTGGGGGTGCTCGGGGCCGATTCCTGAAGGTGGGTGTTCGGAGGCAGAGCTGAGCCCCCCAGTAGTGCTCCCTGACAAGGCCTGGTAGCCTCTGCTCAGGGCTCCCAGCTGTGACCTCCCACTCCTGAGACCCAGAGAGCCCCACCCCTGACAACCCTCTGGCTGCTCTCAGGCATAGAGACCCAGGCTAGGGCCCAGGAGGGGTCACTGTGATGCACGGGATCCTTTGTATGAAAGGCCTCGCCCCCTCTCAGGGTATGAAGAGGGGTAGGAGCAGCATGGGGACACTCTGCTCAGCTGTGGGGACACAAAATGCAGGAAGCCCTGACAGTGTCCACCATGGCCTGGTCCCCTCTGCTCCTCACCCTGGTCGTTCTCTGCACAGGTGACTGGATGAGGGGACAGGGGAAGGGCCCTGGGAAGACTCACAGGCCCTGCTCCCTGCTCTCCTGTCAGGACCCCAGAGTCACCATGTCTGTCTCTCCCCCTTTCAGGATCCTGGGTGCAAAATGTGCTGACTCAGCTGCCCTCTGTGTCTGGAACTTTGGGTCAGAGGGTCACCCTCTCCTGCACTGGAAGCAGCAGCAACACTGGGGGTCTTTATGTGAACTGGGACCAACAGCTCCCAGGAAACACCCCTAGAGTCCTGACCTATGAAAATAGCAAATGACCCTCAGCATTCCCAGATTGATTCTCTGGCTCCAAGTCTGGCAATTCAGCCTCGCTGACAACCTCGGTTCATGCTGAGGATGATACTGATTACTACTGTTTCTCATGGACTGACAGCTTGAAAGTTTGCACAGTGCTTCAGGCCAGAGAGAAGGAGACACAAACCTATTTCCCCCACAGCCATGGGGCTCCCAGGGCAAGGTGTTTGCCCCTCCCTTCCTGGAGTCCCTGAGTCCACAGAACCCAGCTGTTTGGTTGTCCCCTGACTGCAGCTCAGCTGCCTCGTCAACTTGACTCCCCTCCCTTGGGCAGCGGCACACATGGGGTGGTCACACACCCTTGGATGAAGGAGCTGCTCACAGCAGTTGCCCCCGGTTCCCAGGTCAGAGTCAGCAACACAGAGCACGGGGGTCAGTGCCACCCTTGCTGGGTCACTGGGCAGCGAATGCACATCCCTGAGCTTCTGCCACAGAAGCATCTCCTGTTAAAGGAAAAGGAAATAGAACACAGAGTTTCTACAAGCAATTTCCACACAGTCCAGGAATCAGTAAAAATCGTCACTTCAATCAAGAACCAGGAAACTAAGTAATGAAGGGAAATGAGACGGCATAGACATCACTCGTGAGATGCCTCAGATGATGAAATCAGGGGACAGATGTTTTCAGGGACAAATCATCAAATCTATTTGATGAGCAAATACAAGCACTCTTGGGTCCTAAGGAAAAGGAGATAAATGTAGGAAAAGGAGAAAAAGTAGTCAGAATCACCTGAAAATACAGTAGGAGAAATAAAAAAGAAGCATCTGTGCACTATCAAAGACATGTAATACTTATTGCTATTCAATTCATTCATTTGTTTATTGAAAGAGTGTTTAGTGAAAGGAAAAAAGAGCGCCCCTGCTTCATCTCATAAGGCTTCCCAGGTGTCGCTGGAGGTGAAGAACCCGCCTGCCAATGCAAGGGACATAAGAGATGTGGGTTCTGTCCCTGGGGTGGGAAGATCCTCTGGAGCAAGAAACGGCAACCCACTCCAGTGTTCTTGCCTGGAGAATCCCATGGACAGATGAGCCTGGTGAGCTAGAGTCCAAGGGGTCGCAAAATAGTCCTACAGGATTGAGAACCAAGTAACTGAGCGGCACCTTGCTCCCACTCTCACCGCCGGGAATGTTCCTGGGTGCGTCACCAGGGGGCGCTGTGCACCTGCTCAGAACTGGCAGCCCCTCAACACACCCCATGGTCCCCTGAGCTGGCCCTGCACCCGGGCTCAGCGGACTGAGTTGGATATGACAGCAGGTGCTTCCTCTCAGGGGACAGACCCAGAGCCACGGCCCCCAGGCCTCCTCCTGGGAGTGAAGCTGCACCCGGGGCCAAGCACCCAGAATTGGAGGGTGAAGGGGTCAGGTGGTCATCAGTCCCCACCCTCTTGCCAGAAAGAGAGGCGATGAGGAGCCCCCAGAGCCCACCCCATGCACCCCTCCAGCTCTCCTCAGCCTGCGCCCATTCCTCCTCATCTCTTTGCTCAGAGCCTGCCCTCCCGCTCCCCTCATTCATGACTTTCCTCACAATTCTGGGCCTCGCTCTTTCTGTAAACATACACTGTTGATCTCCACAGTGATGACCAAGTTCATGCTCTTAGAAAGTCCTGAACGAGTTTCCAGATCTTCCTGAAACATTCACTTCCTCATCCCTCTCCTTGAACCTCTCTAACCCTTCCTTCCCGAGAAGCCTCAGGTTTCCGGCTCTCAGGTGTGACCCCAGATCCACCCCTCCCTTTTCCACCCCTGGTTCCCCCTCATTTCTCAGGGGATCCAGTGATGCCTCCCCAGCAGCTGATTTATCCCGTGAATGTTCACACTCCATTCCGTGTGCCCATCGAGTCAGGAGGGGAGAGAAACCCTGGTCCTGACACCTGGGAAATGATTCCTGGCTGAGGAGTGTCTGTGCTCAGCTGCTGTGGGACTGACTTTATGCACAGTGAGCCCAGGAGAAGCTGCTGGGGCCCTGGGCTGGGAAAGCACACCCTGTCCTGGGGCTCTGTCCCCGGGTCTGTGACTGCTGCTCTATCTGGACCACGCTTAAGTCAAGTTTGATCCCCATGGTCACGTGTGAGATTCCTGAGAACAACTGATCTGTCTTGTCATGTCCTGTCCCTCATCTCAGATCTAAGACTGACCCATGGCTATGATAACTCAGCCTGCCCTGTTTCACAGAGAGAACGTCCTGCTGAGACATGAAAATCCTTCAGTGGAGATGCCATACATGTCAGAAAGTCTTTAAAATGATCTTATTCAAAGAACAGAATCTACAAGGAAAATTATGTTTTAGAAATAGTACCATGGCAATGCAAAATTAAAACAGAGCCAGAGTCGGGCACAACTTAGTGACTGAACCACAACATTTTCTTCAGTTAATTTTAGGCATCTATTTTAAGTGATGACCTGATTTTTACTACTCCATGATCACATTTTGGTTCATTTAAAATCTCAAAGTCACACATACACTGTGTAACACTCACATGAACTACAGGGTAAATTACACCTGGATCTTTCTTTCCAACACAACACTTCCTGAACTGTTTAACTTCAAAGCCAGTTTGGGGAAAGTTGACTCTAAGAGCTCTCATCACTAGGTCACAGGATGTATGTCTGGGCCAGGACACCAGGGGGCGCTCCAAGCCATTCCTGTGGGTCTGCAGCTATGAGATCTGAGATGAGTCCCCTTGTGCTTCCTGGTGCTTTCTGCTCAGGGTTCGCAGCTGTGACCTCCCAGCCCCAAGCCCCACACAACCCTGCTTCTGATCACCCACCGGTCTCCCTCAGGCACAGGAAGCTGACCCAGGTCCCAGAGGTCATCAGAGGGTTGTGGGGGCGGGGCTGGGAGGACGGTCATTTGCATGAGAGGCCCCTCCCCCTCGTAGGGTATGAAGAGGGGAAGGAGAGGTGTGGGGATGCTCTGCTCAGCTGTGGGGCCACAGAAGGTGTTGGGGATTTTCTCCCCGGGACTTGGAAGCGACGAACCTGAAAGAAGGACACTTGGACAGTCTCTTGCAAGGACTGACAAGTTTATTTCTGCAGTCAAGCCTTTTTATAGAAGTAGGAACAAAGAGCTTAAAGTATATGGCCAGCAGAGCACGTACGGGGATAACACCTAATCAGTAAAAATATTTCAAGGGCGGCGTGCTCTGAGTGACCCATGAGCTTATCTTATAACCCGTTTTCTCAAGCAACATCCTTAATATTTATTATTAAATCTTGGCGCCGGGCACAACCAAAGGCATGAGATGTCTTTCGGCGCAGATACATCAAGCCGGGGTATTTCTGGCCTTTCGCCATTTTCCAAAGGACTTCCTCCAACTGGCTATTTTGCACCAGGCTTCCCAACATATCTTCCTTTTGTTTTTAATTTAAGCACAGCAGCTGTTAGTTGGACTCTATTGTGGGAGGCACGGAGTCTTGAGTAGAGACATCTGAATCTTATAAGCAATGATAGAAAAAGCAGGGTGATTAATACATATATAAAAATGTTGTTTCTTGAAAACCAAGTTCTAGGGTCTAGAGATGACAGGGTTTTGTTTAAAGTACCATAAAATTGAGTGCTGTACAATTTCTTAGGTACCTTAACTTGAAAATTAGCAATCTGTTGTTTTAACAAATTGATGTCTAAACTTAAGTTATCTGTGAGATCTTGTAAATGTGTTTTAACTTTATCCCAAGGATATTGAGTGTTATTATAGGGCATGTCAGATCAGATCAGATCAGTCGCTCAGTCGTGTCCGACTCTTTGCGACCCCATGAACTGCAGCACGCCAGGCCTCCCTATCCATCACCAGCTCTCGGAGGTCACTCAGACTCACATTCATCGAGTCAGTGATGCCATCCAGCCATCTCATCCTCTGTCGTCCCCTTCTCCTCCTGCCCTCAATCCCTCCCAGCATCAGAGTCTTCTCCAATGAGTCAACTCTTCGCATGAGGTGGCCAAAATACTGGAGTTTCAGCTTTAGCATCATTCCTTCCAAAGAAATCCCAGGATTGATCTCCTTCAGAATGGACTTGTTGGATCTCCTTGCAGTCCAAGGGACTCTCAAGAGTCTTCTCCAACACCACAGTTCAAAAGCATCAATTCTTCGGCGCTCAGCCTTCTTCACAGTCCAGCTCTCACATCCATACATGAACACAGGAAAGACCATAGCCTTGACTAGGCGAACCTTTGTTGGCAAAGAGATGTCTCTGCTTTTGAATATGCTATCTTAGGTTGGTCATAACTTTCCTTCCAAGGAGTAAGCGTCTTTTAATTTCATGGCTGCAGTCACCATCTGCAGTGATTTTGGAGCCCAGAAAAATAAAGTCTGACACTGTTTCCACTGTTTCTCCATCTATTTCCCATGTAGTGATGGGACCGGATGCCATGATCTTCGTTTTCTGAATGTTGAGCTTTAAGCCAACCTTTTCACTCTCCACTTTCACTTTCATCAAGAGGCTTTTGAGTTCCTCTTCACTTTCTGCCATAAGGGTGGTATCATCTGCATATCTGAGGTTATTGATATTTCTCCCGGCAATCTTGATTCCAGCTTGTGTTTCTTCCAGTCCAGCATTTCTCATGATGTACTCTGCATATAAGTTAAATAAACAAGGTGACAATATACAGCCTTGACGTACTCCTTTTCCTATTTGGAACCAGTCTGTTGTTCCATGACGAGTTCTAACTGTTGCTTCCTGACCTGCATACAGATTTCTCAAGAGGCAGATCAGGTGGTCTGGTATTCCCATCTCTCTCAGAATTTTTCACAGTTTATTGTGATCTACACAGTCAAAGGCTTTGGCATAGTCAATAAAGCAGAAATAGATGTTTTTCTGGAACTCTCTTGCTTTTTCCATGATCCAGCAGATGTTGGCAATTTGATCTCTGGTTCCTCTGCCTTTTCTAAACCCAGCTTGAACACCAGGAAGTTCACGGTTCACATATTGCTGAAGCCTGGCTTGGAGAATTTTGAGCATTACTTTACTAGCGTGTGAGATGAGTACAATTGTGTGGTAGTTTGAGCACTCTTTGGCATTGCCTTTCTTTGGGATTGGGATGAAAACTGACCTTTTCCAATCTTGTGGCCACTGCTGAGTTTTCCAAGTTTGCTGGCATATTGAGTGTAGCACTTTCACAGCATCATCTTTCAGGATTTGAAATAGCTCCACTGGAATTCCATCACCTCCACTAGCTTTGTTCGTAGTGATGCTTTCTAAGGCCCACTTGACTTCACATTAAGGATGTCTGGCTCTAGGTCAGTGATCACACCATCATGATTATCAGGGTCGTGAAGCTCTTTTTTGTACAGTTCTTCTGTGTATTCTTGCCACCTCTTCTTAATATCTTCCGCTTCCATTAGGTCCATACCATTTCTGTCCTTTATCGAGCCCATCTTTGCATGAAATGTTCCTTTGGTATCTCTGATTTTCTTGAATAGATCCTTAGTCTTTCCCATTCTGTTGTTTTCCTCTATTTCTTTGCATTGATCGCTGAAGAAGGCTTTCTTATCTCTTCTTGCTATTCTTTGGAACTCTGCATTCAGATGTTTATATCTTTCCTTTTCTCCTTTGCTTTTCGCTTCTCTTCTTTTGACAGCTATTGGTAAGGCCTCCCCAGACAGCCATTTTGCTTTTTTGCATTTCTTTTCCATGGGGATTGTCTTGATCCCTGTGTCCTGTACAATGTCACGAACCTCATTCCATAGTTCATCAGGCATTCTATCTATCAGATCTAGGCCCTTAAATCTATTTCTCACTTCCACTGTATAATCATAAGGGATTTGATTTAGGTCATACCTGAATGGTCTAGTGGTTTTCCCTACTTTCTTCAATTTAAGTCTGAATTTGGCAATAAAGAGTTCATGGTCCACTGAGAGCCCCTCGCTGGCTGCTCGGCGCACTGAGAGCACGGCCGAGAGGAGCTACCCCACGACCGAGGTCAGGAAGGGCGGCGGTGAGGAGATACCCCTCCCCCAAGGTCAGGAAGGGCGGCGGTGAGGAAAGACCCCTCATCCAAGGTAAGGTGCGATGGCTGTGCTTCGCTGGAGCAGCCGGGAAGAGATACCCCACGCCCAAGGTAAGAGAAACCCAAGTAAGACGGTAGGTCTTGCAAAAGGGCATCAGAGGGCAAATAAACTGAAACCATACTCACAGAAAACTAGTCAATCTAATCATACCAGGACCACACCCTTGTCTAACTCAATGAAATTAAGCCATGCCCATGGGGCAACCCAGGATGGGCGGGTCATGGTGGAGAGATCTGACAGGGTGTGGTCCGCTGGAGAAGGGAATGGCAAACCACTTCAGTATTCTTGCCTTGAGAACCCCATGAACAGTATGAAAAGGCAAAATGATAGGATACTGAAAGAGAAACTCCCCAGGTCAGTAGAGGCCCAATATGCTACTGGAGATCAGTGGAGAAATAACTCCAGAAAGAATGAAGGGATGGAACCAAAGCAGAAAGAATACCCAGCTGTAGATGTGTCTGGTGATAGAAGCAAAGTCCGATGCTGTAAAGAACAACATTGCATAGGAACCTGGAATGTCAGGTCCATGAATCAAGGCAAATTGGAAGTGGTCAAACAAGAGATGGCAAGAGTGAATGTTGACATTCTAGGAATTAGCGAACTAAAATGGACTGGAATGGGTGAATTTAACTCAGAGGACCATTATATCTACTGCTGTGGGCAGGAATCCCTCAGAAGAAACGGAGTGGCCATCATGGTCAACAAAAGAGTCCGAAATGCAGTACTTGGATGCAATCTCAAAAACGACAGAATGATCTCTGTTCCTTTCCAAGGCAATCCATTCAATGTCACAGTAATCCAAATCTAAGCCCCAACCAGTAACGCTGAAGAAGCTGAAGTTGAACGGTTCTATGAAGACCTACAAGACCTTTTAGAACTAACACCCCCAAAAGATGTCCTTTTCATTATAGGGGACTGGAATGCAAAAGTAGGAAGTCAAGAAACACCTGGAGTAACAGGCAAATTTGGCCTTGGAATACGGAATGAAGCAGGGCGAAGACTAACAGAGTTTTGCCAAGAAAATGCACTGGTCATAGCAAATACCCTCTTCCAACAACACAAGAGAAGACTTTATACATGGACATCACCAGATGGTCAACACCGAAATCAGATCGATTATATTCTTTGCAGCGAAAGATGGAGAAGCTCTATACAATCAGCAAAAACAAGACGAGGAGCTGACTGTGGCTCGGACCACTGCATGTAGTCAGACAAAAAGAAGTAAAATTTCAGTGACAACGTATATGTGTTTGGAAGGTCAGTTGTTGCACTTGATCTCTTAAGTGGATAACCACAGTTTGTAACTCATTAATTTATGTTTGTAATTGTTGATCTATTTGAGCTTGTCGAGTCCACAGATCATGAGAGTCTTTGTGTCAAGTAGTGATAAAATCATGATTTTGTATAGAATTATGTAAAACTATACCAGACAAAGTTTTTACAGTCACAATGGAGATAAGGCTTAAGATGTTTGTAATAATCTACCCAATGATGTGCTTAGATCGCCTAAGTCCAGTTTTTAACAATACAGAAAGAAATACAGAATCAGTCCAAGGCTTAGTTAACAGGAAGTCATAACTCAGATCTTTGTTTAACTAGCGCAATGTTAGCATTGTGATATGAAATGGTGTGATTAAGGCAGGTATATAATGTATATGTAGGACAATTGACAATCTTGGCTGATAAGTCAATATCAAAATGTCCTACAATAAACAAGTACGGAAGGTGAACACACGATTGTATAGGAAGGTATAATTAGAAGGACAAAATACATCTACAGTCTCATAAACACTAGCGAAAGTGTTCTAAGAAGCTGCTGGAATTTTCTAAATGTGTCATTTTTAATTTGTTGTTTTTGTCTTTTGTAAAATGTCTATCAGCACAAGTATCAGAATTATTTTTTGTTAAGTTTAAAAAATTCAGGGAATAAAGAGTTAAAGATAATAGTAATTGAGGGTTCATGGGATAAGAAGTGTATCTCCTCTTTCATGTTCCCCTTTCTGTTTTAATAGATGAGTTTTTAGGGTGTAGTGGGCTCTGTCAATAATGGCTTGACCCTGAGGATTATAGGGTATTCTTGTAATGTGTGTTATATTTCATTTTGATAAAAATGAATGAAACGAATGTGAGGTGAATGTAGGTCCATTGTTTGTTTTCAAGACAGAAGGAATCCCCATAATGGGGAAGTAAGAGTGCAGTGCAGTGAGTAAGAGTGCAGAAATGGCATGTTTACTGGATTTTGAAGAGACAGGTACTGTTTAGATAAAGCCTGAAAATGTATCAACTGAGACAAAAAGCAAAGAAAACTTTCTTAAGGAGCAATGAGTGAAATCAGATTGCCAAAGGGAGTTAGGCTGTTGCCCCTGGGGATTAACTCCTGAAATCGTAGTTTGTAAATGCAGAGGGGCACAGACATCACAGGTTTTGATAACATGTCGTGTTTCAGTGAGAGGAATATGGTATTTAGAGTGTAATCTGTTAGCATTGGTATGAAGATTAGGATGTTTGTCATTGGCAGATGTAAAAATGGGAGCTATGAGCCTGTCAACAGCATCATTGTTTGTAACCAGAGTGCCAGGTAAACCTGAATGAGCACATGTATGTGCAATAAAGAAAGGCTCCATATGTGAGCGAATTAAAGCTTGAGTCTGTGAAAAGAGAGCATATAATTTTTTATCTAGGTATATATTTTTTTTTACATAACAGTCCACGTTTACTGGAACAGTCACCATGACAAATCTTCCACGACATGGGTTTTCAGTCTTTCCCCATCCAAGACGATGATTATATTTGAACAGAAAGATTTCAGAGTAAAACACTTACCAGTCTCTTTTCCCCTCTTACGAATAAATCTGCCAGAATGGATCTAATATGGTCACATTTTCAACACATTTTTTTTCAAACCCCTTATTTACAAGTACTGTAAATCAAGGCAAACACCATTTACATCTCCCAAGTCTTTTATGACTTATTACATATTCTCGACTTCAGCTTTTACTCTTTTCAGAAATGTCTGACACAATCAGACATTTTTATTTTAAAACAAAACTACATTTTTTCCCTCTTTTTTTTTTAAATACTTATTACCAGTCAATTGGTTTTGTTGTTGTTGTTTTTTTTTTAGAGAATATTGACTTTTCATGAAATTTTTAAGATGGTTTTTTTTTAGTAGTTTAGAACACACTGAGTTATTTTATGTGTGTCAACCACCCTGAAACACTACACTTTAAAAATTGTAATTTTTTAAATTGACTCAAAAACAGTATGGCTTGATTTCACTTGGTAAAGTTAATATGATTTAAAAACATACACACACACACACATTTTTAATCAAGGGAGAAAAATACTTTAAAGACGTGCCAATTTGAAAAGGGATCAAAGTAAAAAAAGGAAATACTAAAAACTACTTTACAATAAAAAAATTAAATAATCGGCAGGTTAAATCAATGAAAAATGAGAAATGTAGAGTGAAAAACAAACAAACAAAAAGCATTCCAGTTGGCAAAATGGAAAACCGATTAAATTTGGTTTGTTTTTCAAGAACTTATGTTTTAATGTAAATTTTGAAATATTATAAATATTTCAAGTAGATCTTAGATGTCAATGTTACAATTTCAAATTTTGTATGTAAAGTTCATCAAAGAAACACTGGTAAAATCTTGGTATTTGTAAAATTTTAAGTTTTGGCAAATATTGAAACTATCACAATTGGTAAAAAAAAGTCATGATGAATGTAGAATGAAAATATCTGTTAAGTATTTCATTTGATTAAAAATACCAGGTTTGTATGTTTTAAATGATCTGAGAAGGAAAAAAAACGAATTGCAGTTTAACAGTAATCTGTATATGTATCTTTAGCTGTCATTAAAAAAAATAAAAAACAACAACCAAAACCAACCAAACACACAGAAGACATGAGATGGGTATTGAGTAATGCTGTTGTGCTCACAGGACAGAAAGAAAAACTGTACAAGGTCATAAATAAAGTCTCTCCCAGCTGTTGTCCAGAGCTTTTTTAATACCAGGGTCTCTTTTTGCTTGTCACCGACCTGGGTTTTGTCTCTGGCTTTGTAGAGGCTGGTCTGGGCTTGGGGTGTTTTCACGCCCATTGTGTGGTCTGTTGTGTGTACCGGGATTCAAAGTGTTTTTATCTTCATCAAATTTAGAATGACATTTATTTAGCCAATGGAACCACCATTTTATATCTTGGACATATTTCTGGGGGTCTCTTTTTATTAGAAGTAGTGTTTTTGGGGGGCTGTATTGGCAGGCGACATTGTTTTTTCATATGGCTGGGCTTCTCACAGTTAAAACATTTGGCATTAGCAGCCTTTTGTACATTAAACGTTTTTAATGTTGTCAATTTTGTTTTATGGGAACTAGGTCTGATATCTCTATATGTTTTCAAATATCCCATAAGAGAGCCAGTCTCTCGAATTGGCCTGAGCATGGACTGACATTTTTCATTAGCATTAAATTTCTCATTTTTTATTAAAAGCAAGTTGTTTTAAAATAATATTTTGTAAAGTCACATCCTTAATAGATTTTTCAATTGTATCTTTTAATTTTCTTATAGATTGAGAATATTTTTTTTCATGTCCTTGAATAATCTTAACAAATGAACCATCAGAGTTAGTGTTATCAACATTTGTTTATGTCCTGTAGGCAGTTTTTCTAATGAAATGTAACATCTGAGGGGTAATATTAGCTAGTTGTGTAATCATATCAGCCATGGCTCTTGTTCTTGTGAGTATATCATAGGTTAAATTGACAGGGTTACCATGAGATTGTTGGTCACTCATCAGCTGTCGGGCCTCATCATTAACCTATATTTGTCACTGTAGTAATTGTTGAGGATTTAAAACCATCTTTGTTACTTGAAAAAAATCATATGGCATCTAATGGTCAGCCCATCCTCCAAAAAATTTTATACAGTAAGGAGAAGTAGGTTTATACAGAGTATATGTTTTTTTAAAGCTAGACAACATGTCAAAATCTAGATTAGCCCAAGTATTTTGGTCTTGGACAAGCTGATTAAATTGTACTGGGAAAGCGAAAGTGTAAGCAGGGATCTCTCGAGGAGGAGTGAAATGATTAGTACGAGCAAAGTTAGCAACTGTAGTTACAGACGGAGCAGAAGGAAAAGCCTCAGATTTGGGCTGTCCGTTGAATGAAATGACCTCTGTTTTAAGTGGCTTTAGTTTTGACATATTTTGTATATATGTCTCTAAATTGTTTTTTTAAGGATTGTGTCTGATTGAGCATAACATTTTTATATTTTAAAGCACCTTGTATATCTTGTTTTTTAAGCTCATATTTATGTAAAGATTGAATAGTTCTTACTTTTAAATTAATGTTATGTCTTTTAATTTGTTCTATGACAGCCCGTATGAGTGACCAGGTAACCCTTGTCGACATGTTCGCAAAACATTATTTTTAACGCTTTTTTATATGTCTAGATTGAGTGTCCCCTCTTCTGGGAACCATGAATTGTTTTAGTAAAATATGATAGCAGTCGTTCAACTGACCTCTTGAAACATTAACACTGTTTTGTTTCAAAAAATGATGTATTATAGAAATGAAATGAATTTTAGTGCTATGTTGTCCCATCTTGTTTACCTCTTTTTGTAGGGGCTCGTCGCTTTGTTTAGCCTTTTTTTAAAGTCCCTGTTCGGGCGCCACTTGTTGGGGATTTTTCTCCCCGGAACTTGGAAGCGACGAACCTGAAAGAAGGACACTTGGACAGTCTCTTGCAAGGACTGACAAGTTTATTTCTGCAGTCAAGCCTTTTTATAGAAGTAGGAACAAAGAGCTTAAAGTATATGGCCAGCAGAGCACGTACGGGGATAACACCTAATCAGTAAAAATATTTCAAGGGCGGCATGCTCTGAGTGACCCATGAGCTTATCCTATAATCCGTTTTCTCAAGCAACATCCTTAATATTTATTATTAAATCTTGGCGCCGGGCACAACCAAAGTCAGGAGATGCCTTTCGGCCCAGATACATCAAGCCAGGGTATTTCTGGCCTTTCGCAATTTTTGCAAGGACTTCCTCCAATCGGCTATTTTACACCATGCTTCCTTTATTGACTATGCCAAAGCCTTTGACTGTGTAGATCACAATAAACTGTGGAAAGTTCTGAAAGAGATGGGAATACCAGACCACCTGATCTGCCTCTTGAGAAATCTGTATGCAGGTCAGGAAGCAACAGTTAGAACTGGTCATGGAACAACAGACGGGTTCCAAATAGGAAAAGGAGTACAACAAGGCTGTATATTGTCCCCATGTTTATTGAACTTATATGCAGAGTACATCATGAGAAATGCTGGACTGGAAGAAACACAAGTTGGAATCAAGATTGCTGGGAGAAATATCAATAACCTCAGATATGCAGATGATACCACCCTTATGGCAGAAAGTGAAGAGGGGCTAAAAAGCCTCTTGATGAAAGTGAAAGTGGAGAGTAAAAAGGTTGGCTTAAAGCTCAACATTCAGAAAACGAAGATCATGGCATCCGGTCCCATCACTACATGGGAAATAGATGGAGAAACAGTGGAAACAGTGTCAGACTTTATTTTTCTGGGCTCCAAAATCACTGCAGATGGTGACTGCAGCCATGAAATTAAAAGACGCTTACTCCTTGGAAGGAAAGTTATGACCAACCTAGATAGCATATTCAAAAGCAGAGACATTACTTTGCCAACAAAGGTTCGCTTAGTCAAGGCTATGGTCTTTCCTGTGGTCATGTATGGATGTGAGAGCTGGACTGTGAAGAAGGCTGAGCGCCGAAGAATTGATGCTTTTGAACTGTGGTGTTGGAGAAGACTCTTGAGAGTCCCTTGGACTGCAAGGAGATCCAACCAGTCCATTCTGAAGGAGATCAGCCCTGGGATTTCTTTGAAAGGAATGATGCTAAAGCTGAAAGTCCAGTATTTTGGCCACCTCATGCGAAGAGTTGACTCATTGGAGAAGACTGTGATGCTGGGAGGGATTGGGGGCAGGAGGAGAAGGAGACGACAGAGGATGAGATGGCTGGATGGCATCACTGACTCGATGGATGTGAGTCTAAGTGACCTCAGGGAGTTGGTGATGGACATGGAGGCCTGGCATGGTGCCGTTCATGGGGTCGCAAAGAGTCGGACACGACTGAGCGACTGATCTGATCTCTCCCAACAGGAGGCAGGACGCCCTGACCATGTCCACCATGACCTGGTCCCCTCTGCTCCTCACCCTGGTCTCTCTCTGCACAGGTGACTGGATGCGGGGACAGGGGAGAGGTCTTGGGAAGACACACATGCTGTGTTCCCCACTATCGTGCCTGGACCCCCAAGTCACCATCTCTGTCTCTCTCCCTTCCAGGATCCTGGGCCCAGGCTGTGCTGACTCAGCCATCCTCCGTGTCCGGGTCCCTGCGCCAGAGGGTCTCCATCACCTGCTCTGGAAGCAGCAGCAACATTTGATATGGATATGTGGGCTGGTACCAACAGATCCCAGGATCGGCCCCCAGAATGCTCATGTATGGTGCGACCAGTCGAGCCTCGGGGGTCCCCGACCGATTCTCTGGCTCCAGGTCTGGGAACACAGCCACCCTGACCATCAGCTCACTCCAGGCTGAGGACGACGAGGCGGATTATTTCTGTGCATCTGGTGACAGCAGTAGCAGTAGTGACACAGTGCTCCAAGCCGGGGGGAAGTGAGACAGAAGCCTGTTCTCCTCCAAGTCACGGGCCTCCCGGGGCTGAAGCACCTCTGCCAATGCAGACACTTCTGTTGTCTGTTTGATTTGAAACAGGGGTCTGAGCCCCACACCAGGAAATTAGTCTGGGAAATCGTTTCAGTTCTTCTTCATTCCGCCCCCTCACCAAGGCTTTGCTTCGGCACCCACATATTATATGAATATCTGAAGTTGAGCAGAAGGCCCTGAATGCCAGAGGCAGGTCCTGGCGGACAGAGTCCATAATGGTCAGGTCAGAACCAGAGAGACAGCGTCCAGCTGTGTCAAATTCAGGACACTTCAGCTACTTGGCCAGCCTGGGCTGAGCTGAAGCCCAGGCTGCTGTTCCTGCCTTTCCTGTGACCGCCTCTCACCATGTCCAATGAAGACCAGTAACGGTCATAAAGTTTTCTCAACCAGAGGTGGAACAGAAGCCATGACAAGGTTGAGATTCCCATTTATAAGCATAATGTTTTATATCAAACATTTAATATAGAAAGATTATAAAATTAGACTAAAAACATCTTTAAATATCTGAGTTAAAAAAAAGTACTATAAGAACCATGATCAAGGGAAAATGAGAACCCCTGGAAGTGACCAAGAAGAGATTTGTTGTACCTGAGAGCCTCCTATTCTCTTTGCAAAGAGAGAAATAGAAACAGAGCCATGTAGACATGGGAAGGCCCCGGGAGGCCTTGCAAATTCAACCTTGACTACCTATCAAGCTGGGAAGAAAACTCAGAGAGAATCATGACCAGGCACAACCCACGGGCATGCTGGGAGTTTGAACCCTGAAAACTCAGGTTCGGGTGGTCGTGTTCTGGCAGGGAACCCACGAGCTAGGCAGAGCAAACTCAGACATCAGGGAACCCTGAAATTCATTAGTGTATCAGCATACCATTCAGGGGTCTGAGGTCATTAGGTAACTGGAAAAAATCAATGACCAGGCGCAAACTACACGAAGGGGACTCATTCTACTGCCCTGGGCAGTGATACAAGGAAGACCCAGCTGCAAGTGTTAGAAAGCCCTTCCAGGAGGCTGTGGTGTGAAGTGCGAGAGGAGGAGGTCTGAGTCCAGCAGGGGGCGCTGTGGGTCTGGTCCTGAGAGCACAGGGTCCTGGCCAGGCAGGCTGGCACTTCCTCTGTTGGCTCCTGCCCACGTGGGCAGCAGGGTCCTCACTGCAGGGTGATGTCCTGCACCTGGGCCCCCAAGGGACACGGCAGCTCTCAGCTCAGAGCCACAGGCTTGCCTCTCAGTTCCTGCTGCTCTGCCGTGGGGTCAGTGCCAAGACCCGACATCTAACCAAGGACAGAGGGACGGTCATACAACAAAAATGAATTTCCTTCAGGAACCTCAACCTCCAGGGATATCTGGACAGGGCATGAGAGACCCCTGCAGAGGCTGCCCCATTACCCACAGAACGCCTGGGTGTTCCCCGTGGAAGAGGGATGCAGGCAAGGACCCTCTGTCACCATCTGTGTCATTTAAAAATGTTCCCTGGTGTGTTATTTGGCAATTTAAACATTTTTTTTTTAAACAAGGCCTGAAATGTGTTGACATGGATACACTTTTGCCCTCTGGTTTAACCTGTATAAATTACTCTACTGGCATGGAAATCACTGGAAAATAATGACCCATAATTTGACTGCTTATCCAAACATGACCTCAACAACAAAGACTAGTTGAAAAAAAATTTTTTTTCCAGGGGAAAATGGACAAAGGAAAGGATCAATGAGGGTGGGAGGGAAATGGGAAGAAAGAAGGGAAGTGATGGTGGGGAGGAGTATATATAATTTCTTAACTAATGGCTTTCTGTTTTTAATCACAAAGAACACTTAAAAAAAAAAAACATGTTGAATTCATCCTATATTAGGAGGTTTGATCTGGAAATGAAAAGTTCAGGAAACTAAACTGAAAGTCCAGATTGGGTGTCCTCATCTTAGGCACATCTTGGTATTTTGTATTGGTGGGTCTATCTTTACCACAATATATTATTTAGGACAGGATCACATTTGTCACTTCTTCCTCCCTACTACCCAAAGTGGTACCAGTCCCATAAAATAGTCAATAAAGCTTTACAGAGTGAACAAATAAATCAATATATATATTTTTAACTCTCCTGAGTGAACTGAATTTTTTGAGGCTCATAAGTGAACATGTTTTCCTCTTTACTTTGTCTATTACAGCCAGATTGTATAAGTATGAGTTGGGTATTAAAGTCTCCCACTATTATTATATTGTTGCATATTTCTTCTATCATATTAATTATTGTTTGTCTTAGATATATCAATGCTCCAATGTTGGGTGCATATATATTTATAATTGTTATAACTTCTTTTTGGATTGTTCCTTTAAGTTGTCATGTATAACCTTGATTGTCTCCTTTTCAGGATCTTTAAAGTCAATTTTATCTGATATGAGTATTGCTACTCCTGGTTTTTTTTGGTCCATAATTGCATAGAAAAATCTTCTTCCAGCCTTTCATTTTCAATCAGTATATATCCCCTATTTTAAGGTGGTTCTCTTGTAGACAACATATATAGGGGTCTAGTTTATGTATCCATTTGATACATTTTAGTCTTTTGGTTATCTCTTTTAGACAAGGTATGTAGGTGTCTTGTTTTTGTATAGATTCGGCCAGTCTTGGTCTGTTGATTAAGGCATTCAGCCCATTAACGTTTAAAGCAATTATTGATAAATAGGATTTACTTTACTGTTTTGGGTTTGAATTTATACACCCTTTTAGTGATTCCTATCTAGAGAATGTCCTTTAGTTTTTGTTGGAGAAATGGTTTAGTGGTGCTAAATTCTCTCAACTTTTGCTTATCTGTGAAGCTTTTGATTTCTCCTTCATATTTGAATGAGATCCTTGCTGGATACAATAATCTAAGCTGTAAGTTATTTTCTTTCATCACTTTAATTATGTCTTGCCATTCCCTCCTGGCTTGGAGAGTTTCTATTGAAAGATCAGCTGTTATCCTTATGGGAATTCCCTTGTGAGTTATTTGATGTATTTCCCTTGCTGCTTTTAATATTTGTTCTTTATATTTAATCTTTGTTAATTGATTAATATGTGTCTTGGGGTGTTTCGCCTTGGGTTTATCCTGTTAGGGACTCTCTGGATTTCTTGAACTTGAGTGGTTATTTCCTTCTCCAATTTATGGAAGTTTTCAACTATTATCTCCTCAAGTATTTCCTCATGGTCTTTCTTTTTATCTTCTTCTTCTGGAACTCCTATGATTCTAATGTTGTAGTGTTTAATATTATCCTGGAGGTCTCTGAGATTGTCCTCATTTCTTTTGATTCGTTTTTCTTTTTTCTCCTCTGATTCATTTATTTCTAGGATTCTATCTTCTAATTCACTAATCCTATCTTCTGCCTCTGTTATTCTACTTTTTGTTGCCTCCAGGGTGTTTTGAATCTCATTTATTGCATTATTCATTATGTGTTGACTCTTTTTTATTTCTTCTATGTCCTTGTTAAACCTTTCTTGCATCTTCTCAATCCTTGTCTCCAGACTCTTTAACTGTGATTCCATTTTGATTTCGAGATCTTGGATTAATTTCACTATCATTATTTGGAATTCTTTATCAGGTAAATTCCCTATCTCTTCTTCTTTGGTTTGGTTTGGTGGGGATCTATCCTGTTCCTTTAGCTGCTGGGTATTCTTTTGTCTCTTCATTTTGCTAAAATTGCCAAGTTTAGAGTGTCCTTACTATATTCTGGTAGTTTGTTGAATTCTCTTTCTTGAGGCGGTTTACTGGTCTTTTCAATATCTGATCTCTGCCCTGTTACAGAGGGGGCGTAACACCCAAATCTAAGCCAGCCAGGTTCAGGCACTGGGATAATCCTCAGAAGCACAGACTCGGTTGAGTCTGCATTTTATGCCCTTCCCAGATCCAAGTAGCGCAGGTGATGAAATGTTCAGCGAGCGCAGCTGCTGCGACTTATCGCCTCCCCACCACTCGGTTTTCTGGGTATACAACCGGCACACTTTCTCAGGCAGATGTTGATCATCCAGAGCCCCAAGAAGCGTGAGTCAGCACAGAAACCTACCTACAGTTCTGTAGGCAGTGTCTCTCTAGGGCTGTGATTGCCCGCCTCCGGCCCTGGCTGCCTGTCACCAGAGTGGGACGGCCTACAGCCGGCTATCTCCATGCAGTCCTTTGTTCCGTACATAGTCCTAGTGGTGTCTTAAGTTAAGGCTGGCTTTTGATGTAGTAGATAACAGACAGTCTGGTTATTTCGCTCAGATAGCGCTCGAGATAGCCAGGCCAAATCCTTTCTCAAAGCAATGCAGGCCACGCCGCTCCTCTTAGCCCAGCCCCCGCTTGCTAATGCTGGTGTCCGCATTGCTTCTCCGCAAAAGGAGTTACCGCAGGGCTGTTTTCTTGTTTTGAAGACAATGAATTGTCTTTCTAAGTGCCTGATGACCTCTGCCAGCATTCAGAAGTGTTTTGTAGAATTTATTCAGCATTCAAATGTTCTTTTAATGGATTTGTGGAGGAGAAAGTATTCTCCCCGTCCTACTCGTCCGACATCTTAGCTCCTCCTCCCAATTTCAACATTTTGAATTGAACCATGGAAACTGGTATTGTGTCAGTTTTTGTGGCTCCCTTACTCGTTCCTTCCCGTTTTATTAATTCTTTATGTTAACACTTGGAACATGAAATATATGAATTTACAAGCTCTGCCAAACTGTCATCAATATGTTCCTATAATAAGAAAAGAATTCAGTACTACTACATATTTTTCACCTCGATGAGCTGAGGTACTCAAACAGCTCTGACAGAAATCATGTGAATTTTATTAAACAGCTACTTGAGCAGCAAATCTGACATGAATACAAAATAAGAATAGTATTTACATTTTTACGTCAAAGAAACAAGAGGTGAACAAGACTTTCCCATCTCTTCCACACACGTTAACTTGAGATGTCTGAGCTCCTTCTCCTCCTCGTTGCCCACACATCCCTCCTCCATCCCTCGTCCATCGGCTCCACCCAGAACCACAGGGAAGGGAGTTTTACAAGGTCCACGATGCTCCCCACAACTACCTGTTCACACACCGTGTTTTTCTATTTCTGATGATGAGACATGTTCCAACTTTGTTCAAACTGAACTTGCCAGCTGTCATAATTGCAGGATGCGATGGTGACCTTTACCTGTGAAACCCGCAGTTCTATTGAAGGTACTCCACGTGGTCATGGCTGTTTACAGCACAGGACGCTGTCACCCTAAGCTTGCCCGTGCGGCTCTGCATGCCACTCCCCACCTCCCATCCTGGTCTCCCCACCGCTGGGACTAGAGACAGTTTAAAAGATTGCTTTCAAGGGCCACCCCTCACCCTTCACAGCAGACACAGGTTCCGGGATTTCCTGCCTGGCTCAGGGCTGAAGGAGGAGGATGGACAGCACTGCACAGACGGGACTCAGGGTTCCCTGAGAAGATAGACAGTATTCCAAAGACAGGCTCAGGTGTGGGAAAGGCTGGATTATTGGGGCAAGAGAGGAAGACTTAGCAGAAGGAAATGGCAACCCACCCCAGTGTTCTTGCCCAGAGAATCCCGTGGACAGAGGAGCCTGTCCATGGGGTCACACAGAGTCAGGCACACCTGAAGCGACTTAGCATGCATGCGTGCATGCACTGGAGAAGCAAATGGCAACCCACTCCAGCGTTCTTGCCTAGAGAGTCCCAGGGATGGAGGAGCCTGGTGGGCTGCCATCTGTAGGGTCGCAGAGTAGGACATGACTGAAGCGACTTAGAAGAAGCAGAGGAAGACTTGCAAACTCCTTCTTCAGCCTCAGACACTCCAGAGAGGAGATAGAGGATCGAGGTCACCAAGGTCACAGGAGCACATTTGCTGAAAGACATCACCCATCACCCCATCACTCAGGGGCTCAGGTCAGGAGCCAGGACTCTGTATCCTTGGGGCAACTCCAAGCAGGGTCTGAGGGCCCTTGTCTCCATAATAACCCCTGTCTCTCTCTTGTTCCTTTTAGGGCTGGATGCTCAGACTGTGGTCCAGGAGCCAGCATTGTCAGTGTGTCCAGGAGGGACGGTCACCTTCACCTGTGGACTGAGCTCTGGGTCAGTCACTACCAGTAACTACCCAGCTGGTACCAGCAGACCCCAGGCCAGGCTCACCGACTGGGGAGCAGCCGATATTCTGGGTCCCTGCTTGCGTCTCTGGCTCCATCTCTGGAAACAAATCCACGCTCACCATCTCAGGGGCCCAGTCTGAGGACGAAGCCAATTATCACTGTGGTCTGGGAACTGGTAGTTGCAATGCCGCAGTGATGTAGACCATGAGGGAAGTGCTACAAAAACCTGCCCTGTGTTCAGAGGGCTCAGCGCTTAGTGGCAGGAAGGCGGGGAGGGGGTGGGACAGGTCAGCGTCCCCATGGGGACAGAGGCTCTGGGCCCGTCTCCTGTCTGGTGGTTCATGGCCACGTGTCTCCTCCCAGCTCTCTCCAGGTGTGTCCATCTCTCCAAAGGGACCCCTCTCTGCCCCTGTTGTTGGGAAGGAGGCTTGGCTCCACAGGGAGACTCAGACCCCCACCACTGCCATTAGGACTCTTGTCATTCAAATCACAGTAAGACATGTACAGCATCATGAACTTGATCTTGGAGACAAATTAATATTCCAGTTACCCGAAGGGGCACCGCCAGTGGAATTTTCTAGAGTGCAGTTTCCCAACTGGAACTCCTGAATCACAGCCTTTTGTTGGTGGCAGGAATCTGTGGTTAACAAGAAACTGCCCCCTCTCCACAAATATTTAGGAACATCAAAATTCCAGATGTATGTCTTTGTGTGTGATTGGGAAACAACCCCTGAGAATTGTCTTACAATTCAGTCCAGGCATGTTAATTCCCCATAACACATTCACTCCCAGTTTTTGGATATTGATAAATCCAAAACCCCAGAAACACAATTCATATGTCAAGCCTGGGGAAAACTGTGTCTTTATTTAAGCATGTTGGGAGGAATTTCTGCAAACCTGTGCTGTCTACGGACACACCTCGAGGCTGATGGGAGGACTTATGCTCCTGGAAGAACCTTACTCAGAACTGACTCCCAAAAATCTGCACACTCTGGGCTGACTCCCTTAAGGCCGGGATGCCAGGTCATGGCTGGGCTCCTCAGCATGTGGACCACCCCCAGGCCCAGCCCCACAAACAGTGTGCAGGGACATGGAGCAGCAACAAGGGGAGACCCAGCGAGGGGAAAGCAGGCTTATGTGCACCCCCGTCCCCCCTGCTGGTGACTGCAGGGCCAGGAAGACCTGGGCCTGACCCCACCAGGGTCATCAGTGCTGAATGTGAGATGGGGCCCAGGGTTGGCCCTGCGATCACCGCCTCCCTCCCTGGTGTCCCAAGTCCTCAGAATCCAGGGAGCTGAGCATCATGTGCCGCACCATCGCAGCACCCTCAGCCTGGCTCCCCTCCCCAAAGGCAGCAGCCCAACAAGGATATAAAGATATAAAGAGTATAAAGAGTAATAGAATGAGGATAGCTCAGTAGGAAAATTCAGTGGAGAAAAGAGGCTGAGTAGCTTGATTTACGCGGGAGACCAATAAAACTTCAAGACAAGAAGTTTGCACCACTTGCGTCGGCCACAGGTGTCCTTCCATTCTCCCAAAGGAGAGGAGACACTGAGGCCTCCCCGGTCGGATCTTAGAAGCCCAGGCATGATTAGCAAGCTTGGTGGGTTCCACACTCCAGATGGAGACTCAACCAGAATTTGAGAGAGAGAGCGATATGGGGAGACCAGTCTTTCGAGGAACTAATCCCAATTCTTTATTTTACATGGTCTACTTTTATACACTGAGATGTTATACAAAAGTCACGTGGGGTCAGCAGCCCTGACTTTTATCAAAGTCAGGTGCTTCATACAAACATATCCCTAGGTCTTAGGGGTGTTACATCATCTGGCCATGGGGCCTGCTGACAATTTATGACCCTCTCCTTGTGACAGTAGTCAGTCAACCAGGACACTTATTTCTCCAGGGGTGATTATTCTTAAAACAGACTCCACCTAAATAAAGTTACATTCCTATAGGGTGAGGGTGTAGTGGGTTTTAATCAAGGAAAGAATTTACTTAGCCTAAGGTCTAACGTGATTAATATCAAAGGTTAATACTTATTTCTTCTATATATCATTAATGTGTGTAAGGGCAGGAGATGTGGAGACTTAGCAGCAAACATTGGCTCAACAAATGAAAAACCCTTCACCAATACAATTTCTAATCAGCCCACTAATGGTTTTCTAACTTCTCTAAATAACCTTTTAGAAGGTTAAAAGCATCTCGTGCCTCTCACACTTGGGAAGCTGTGAGCAATCACATGTGACCGGACAAGCCTGACAGGCAGGCTAGAGAACCTTCAGAGGAGTTTGTAGGTTAAAACACTCTTGTCATGCCCAGGAATTTTTATTAACTGGAGCTCTAAGTTAACTCCTTCTCCGAAAGAGGTGGTGGGGGACAGCCTCCAGTAAAGTCAGAGGTGTAGGTGAGAGCACAAAGTAGTATAGTAGGCAGGCTCTGGTTAGGGGGGTAGATGCTCGAGAATTTCCAGGGGGACTCCTGAGGCTTGATCCTGCGTGTGCATATATCGAGCCTCCTTCCTCATGATCTTTGCCAAGGGCGGAGGTCCTCTCGCCGGCTTCCGGCAAGTGGAGTCAGAGCACCCGGTTGCTGTGTCAGTGGGCAGAGGATACACACTCTTCACTGATGGGTTCTTGGAAAATGTAGCTCTTTGCTTCCTCACATTTTCCCACCGTGGACATTCCCCGAACGCGTCACCAGGGGGCGCAGTGCACCCTCTCGGAACTGGCGGAACCTGAGCACACCAGATGGTCCCCTGACTTGGGCTTGGCCCTGGGCTCAGTGGACTGAGTTGGAGGTCTCAGCAGGTGCTTCGTCTCAGGAGGCAGACTTAGAGCCCTGACCCCTCAAGCTTTGGGAGTGAAGCTTCAAACAGGACTGAGGACCCAGAATTAGAGGGCATCCTGTTCAGCGTCATTAGACTCTACCCACTTCCCCAGGAGCAGAGAAGGGAGGAGCCCCCAGAGCCGAGCCCCCTGCATCCCTCAGCTCCCCCCTGCCTCCTCTGGCTCCTCTTCAGCCCTTTCCTCGAGGCCGCTCTCCTCCTCTTATGCTTCATGACTTTCCTACCCAATCCCGGGCTCCTCTTTATTATACAACCCTCCACGTGAGATGGCCTCCAGATGCCCTCTCAGTCCTGACCCCTTAAGCAGCCAGGACGCCATGGACAGACTGGTGCTGAAGGGTCTGAGGGGAGGCCATGGTCAGCCCTGAGGTCATGGGGGACACAATGGGATTTTGGCCCTAAGGAGGGGACAGTGCCCAGAGCAGGGAGCAGCATCTGTCCCTGAGGGGCTCTGATCAGCAGGTCATAGGATGCGTATCTGGGCCTGGACACCAGGGGCCTCGGGGGCAATTCTTGAGGGTTGGTGGGTGAGAGCTGGGCCCAGTCTCCTGGCACTGCATGGTGGCTTCAGCTCAGGGCTCCCAGCTGTGACTTGTCACCCCTGGGCCACCCACAGCCGCACCCCTGCCACCCCCTGGGCACCCTCAGACACAGGGAACTGATCCAGAGCCCAGGGAGGGGGTCAGAGAGCTGTGGGGTGGAGTATGGGGGCAATGGTGGGGTTATTTGCATGAATGAACACTCCCTCTCTCAGTATGAAGAGGGGTCGGAGAGGTGGGGACGTTCTGCTCAGCTGTGGGGCCACAGATGGCAGGACGCCCTGACCGTGTCCACCATGACCTGGTCCCCTCGGATCCTCACCCTGGTCACTCTCTGCACAGGTGACTGGATGCAGGGACAGGGAAAGTTCCGGGGAAGACACGTCCCTTCTCCCTCCTCTCCTTCCTGAAGCCCACAGTCACCATCTCCGTCTCTCCCTCTTCCAGGATCCGGGGCCCAGGCTGTGCTGACTCAGCCGCCCTCCCTGCCGGGGACTTTGGCTCAGAGGGTCATCCTCTCCTGCACTGGAAGCAGCAGCAACACGGGGGTTATTATGTGAGCTGGTACCAACAGCTCCCAGGAAAGACCCCCACACTTCTGATCTATGAAAATAGCAAACGACCCTCAGGACTCCCAGACTGATTCTCTGGCTCCAAGTCTGACAAGTCAGCCTCTCTGACCACCTCAGTTCATGCTGAGGTTAATACTGATTACTACTTTTTCTCATGGACTGACGGCTTCAAAGTTTGCACAGTGCTTCAGGCCAGAGAGAAGGAGACAAAAACCTGCTTTCCCCACAGCCATGGGGCTCCCAGGGCAAGGTGTTTGCCCCTCCCTTCCTGGAGTCCCTGAGTCCACAGAACCCAGCTGGAGTCCCTGAGTCCACAGAACCCAGCTGTCCGGGTGTCCCCTGGCTTCAGCTCAGCTACCACCTCAGCTCGACTCCCTTCCCTAGGGCAGCGGCACACAAGGGGTGGTCACACACCCCTGGATGAAGGAGCTGCTCACAGCAGTTGCCCCCGCTTCCCAGGTCGGAGTTGGCAGCACAGAGCAGGGGGGTCAGTGCCGCCCCTGCTGGGTCACTGGGCAGCGAATGCACATCCCTGAGCTTCCGCCACAGAAGCATCTCCTGTTCAAGGAAAAGGAAATGCAACCCAGAGTTTCTACAAGCAATTTCCACACAGTCTAGGATCCAGTAAAAGTCATCACTTCTATCAAGAACCAGGAAACTAAATAATGAAGGGAAATGAGACAGCATAGACATCACTGGTGAGATGCCTGAGATGATGAAATCAGGGGACAGATGTTGTTAGGGACAAATCATCAAATCTACTGGATGAACAAGTACAAGCACTCTTGGGTCTTAAGGAAAAGGAGATAAATGTAGGAATAGGAGAAAACATAGTCAGAATCACCTGAAAATACAATAGGAGAAATAAAGAAGAAGCATCTGTACACTATCAAAGACATGTAATACTTATTGTTACTCAATTCTTTCATTTGTTTATTAAAAGAGTGTTTAGTGAAGGAAAAAAGAGCACCCCTGCTTCCTCTCATAAGGCATCCCAGGTGTCGCTGGAGGTGAAGAACCTGCCTGCTAATGCAAGGGACATAAGAGATGTGGGTTCTGTCCCTGGGGTGGGAAGATCCTCTGGAGCAAGAAACGGCACCCCTCTCCAGTGTTATCGCCTGGAGAATCCCATGGACAGACAAGCCTGGTGGGCTAGAGTCCAAGGGGTCGCAAAACAGTCAGACAGGATCCAGAACCAAGTAACTGAGCGGCACCTTGCTCCCACTCTCACCGCCGTGAACGTTCCCCGGGTGCGTCACCAGGGGGCGCTGTGCACCCGCTCAGAGCTGGCAGCCCCTCAACACACCCCATGGCCCCCTGAGCTGGCCCTGCACCCGGGCTCAGGGGACTGAGTTGGATGTGACAGCAGGTGGTTCCTCTCAGGGGACAGACTCAGAGCTGAAGCTCCCAGGCCTCCTGGGAGTGAAGCTGCACCCGGGGCCGAGCCCCCAGAATTGGAGGGTGAAGGGGTCAGGTGGTCATCAGTCCCCACCCTCTTCCCAGAAACAGAGGAGGGGAGGAGCCCTCAGAGCCCATCCCGTGCACCCCTCTAGCTCTCCTCAGCCTGCGCCCACTCCTCCTCATCTCTTTGCTCAGAGCCTGCCCTCCCGCTCCCCTCATTCATGACTTTCCTCTCAATCCTGAGCCTCTCTCTTTCTACAGACCTCCACTGTTGATCTCCATGGTCATGACCCAGCTCACTCTGTCAGAAGATCATGGACGTGTTTCCAGATCTTCCTGAACTGGACACTCACTTCCTCGACCCCTCCTTGAACCTCTCTAACTCTTCCTTCCCGAGAAGCCTCAGGTGTCTGGCTCTCAGGTGTGACTCCTACTCATCCCCTCCCTGCTCCTCTCCAGGGTCCCCTTGTTTCCCAGGGGATTCTTGAATCACTCGTGTAGCTGATTTATCCCCTGAAACCTCACATTCCATCCTGTGTGCCCATCGAGTGAGGAATCAGGAGGGAAGAGAGCCCTGGTCCTGAGATCTGGAGATGATTCGTGGCTGAGGAGTGTCTGTGCTCAGCTGCTATGGGACTGATTTTCTGCACAGTGAGCCCGGGAGAAGCTGCTGGGGCCCTGGGCTGGGAAAGCAGACCCTGTCCTGGGGCTCTGCCCCCGGGGCCGTGACTGCTGCTCTGTCTGACCATGTCTATGGTCCCGTCTGAGATTCCTGAGGACAGCTGATCTGCCTTGTCATATCCTGTGTCTCGTCTCAGATCTGAGCCCGACTGATGGCTCTGACAACTCAACCTGCCCTGTTTCACAGAGAGAACGTCCTGCTACGACATAAAATCCCCCAGTGGAGATGCCACATGTGTCAGAAAGACTCGTCTGGTGCTGCCTCACTCAGAGTCCAATATAATTAAGAATGCCAGTATCTTTGTAAAATGGTCTTTTACTTGATAATAGTTAAAATTGTGTTATTTAAAGAACAGAGTATACAACGAAAATGATGTTTTAGAACCAGTACCTTTTCAATGAAAAATATAACAGAACAGGACACAGGTAAGCGACTAAAGAACAAAACATTTCCTTCAGTTACATGTATGCATCTACTGTGAGGACCTTAGATTTTTACTACTCCATGATCACATTTTCCTTCATTGAAAATCTCAAAGTCACACATCCACTGTGTAACACTCACATGCACTACAGGGTAAGCTACAGTTGGCTGCTGTTTTCCAACCAAACACATCCTGAAGGTATAATTGCAAGACCAGTTTGGGGAATGTTGACTCTAAGAGCTCTGATCACCAGGTCAGGATGTGCGTTTGGCCAGGACACCAGGGGGCATTCCAAGGCCTTTCCTGAGTGTCTGGAGGGGTGAGAGCAGAGACCAGCCCCTGGTACTTTCTGATGCTTTCTGCTCAGGGCTTCCAGCTGTGACATCCCACCCTCAAGCCCCATGCATCCCTGCCCCAGATCACACACTGGTCTCCCTCAGGCACAGGAAGCTGACCCAGGTCCCAGAGGTGATCAGAGCACTGTGGGGGTTGGAGGGGAGGACAGTCATTTGCATGAAAGGACCCACCCCCTCTCAGGGTATGAAGAGGGGAAGGAGTGGTGTGGGGACGCTCTGCTCAGCTGTGGGGCCACAGAAGGCAGGACGCCCTGACATGTCCACCATGGCCTGGTCCCCTCTTCTCCTCACGCTGGTCGCTCTCTGCACAGGTGACTGGATGGGGGAATAGGGGAAAGGCCCTGGGAAGACACACGGGCCCTTCTCCATGCTCTCGTGTCTGGACCCCAGAGTCACCATCTCTGTCTCTTCCCCTTCCAGGATCCTGGGCCCAGCTGACTCAGCCGTCCTCCGTGTCCGGGTCCCTGGGCCAGAAGGTCTCCATCACCTGCACCGGAAGCAACATTGGGAGTGGTTATGTGGGCTGGTACCAACAGATCCCAGGATCGGGCTTCAGAACCATCATCTATGCTAGTACCAGTCGAGCCTCGGGGGTCCCCGACCGATTCTCCGGCTCCAAGTCTGGGAACACAGCCACCCTGACCATCAGCTCGCTCCAGGCTGAGGACGAGGCGGATTATTTCTGTGCACATAGTTACTACAGTAGTGGTAGTGTCACAGTGCTCCAGGCCAGGGGGGAAGTGAGACAAAAACCTGCTCTCCCCCAAGTCACGGGCCTCCCGGGGCTGAAGCATTTTCTGCCAGTGCAGACACTTCTGTTGTTTGTTTGATTTAAAACGGGGGTCTGAGCCCCACACCAGGAAATTGATCTGGGAAATCCTTTCAGTTCTTCTTCATTCTGCCCCCTCACCAAGGCTTTGCTTTTGGCAAGCATATTTTATATGAATATCTGAAGTTTAGCAAAAGGCCCTGAATGCCAGAGGCAGGTCCTGGCGGACAGAGTACATGGTGGTCAGGTCAGAACCAAAGAGACAACATCCAGATGTGTCAAATTCAGGACACTTCAGCTCCTTGGCCAGCCTGGGCTGAACTGAAACCCAAGCTGCTGTTCCTGCCTTTCCTGTGACCGCCTCTCACCATGTCCAGTGAAGACCAGGTAACGGTCATAAGGGTTTCTCGACCAGAGATGAAACAGAAGCCCAGACAAGGTTGAGATTCCCATTTATAAGTATAAACTATTATATCAAACATTTAATATAGAAAGATTATAAAATTAGACTAAAAACATCTTTAAATATCTGAGTCAAAAAGAAGTACTATGAGAACCATGATCAAGGGTAAATGAGAACCCCTGGAAGTGACCAAGAAGAGATTTGTTGTACCTGAGAGCCTCCTATTCTCTTTGCAAAGAGAGAAATAGGAACAGAGCCATGTAGACACCTGGGAAGGCCCCGGGAGGCCTTGCAAATTCAACCTTGACTACCTATCAAGCTGGGAAGAAAACTCAGAGAGAATCATGACCAGGCACAACCCACAGGCATGCTGGGAGTTTGAACCCTGGAAACTCAGGTTCGGGTGGTTGTGTTCTGGCAGGGAACCCAGGAGTTAGGCGGAGCAAACTCAGACATCTGGGAATCCTGAAATTCATTAGTGTATCAGCATACCATTCAGGGGTCTGAGGTCATTAGGTACCTGGAAAAATCAATGACCAGGCCAAAACTACACGAAGGGGACTCATTCTACTGCCCTTGGTGGTGACATCAAGAAGTCCCAGCTGCAAGTGTGAGAAAGCCCTTCCAGGAGGCTGTGGTGTGAAGTGCGAGAGGAGGAGGTCTGAGTCCAGCAGGGGGCGCTGTGGGTCTGGTCCTGAGAGCACAGGGTCCTGGCCAGGCAGGCTGGCACCTCCTGTGTTGGCTGTTGCCCACGTGGGCAGCAGGGTCCTCACTGGAGGCTGACGTCCTGCACCTGGGCCCCCAGGGGACACACCAGCTCTCAGCTCAGAGCCACAGGCTTGCCTCTCAGTTCCTGCTGCTCTGTCGTGGGGTCAGTGCCCAGACCTGACATCCAACCAAGGACAGAGGGACGGTCATACAACAAAAATGAATTTCCTTCAGGAACCTCAACCTCCAGGGATACCTGGACAGGGCATGAGAGACCCCTGCAGAGGCTGCCCCATTACCCACAGAACGCCTGGGTGTTCCCCGTGGAAGAGGGATGCAGGCAAGGACCCTCTGTCACCATCTGTGTCATTTAAAAATGTTCCCTGGTGTGTTATTTGGCAATTTAAACATTTTTTTTTTAAACAAGGCCTGAAATGTGTTGACATGGATACACTTTTGCCCTCTGGTTTAACCTGTATAAATTACTCTACTGGCATGGAAATCACTGGAAAATAATGACCCATAATTTAGCTGCTTATCCAAACATGACCTCAACAACAAAGACTAGTTGAAAAAAAATTTTTTTCCCCAGGGGAAAATGGACAAAGGAAAGGATCAATGAGGGTGGGAGGGAAATGGGAAGAAAGAAGGGAAGTGATGGTGGGGAGGAGTATATATAATTTCTTAACTAATGGCTTTCTGTTTTTAATCACAAAGAACACTTAAAAAAAAAAAAACATGTTGAATTCATCCTATATTAGGAGGTTTGATCTGGAAATGAAAAGTTCAGGAAACTAAACTAAAAGTCCAGTTTGGGTGTCCTCATCTTAGGCACATCTTGGTATTTTGTATTGGTAGGTCTATCTTTACCACAATATATTATTTAGGACAGGATCACATTTGTCACTTCTTCCTCCCTACTACCCAAAGTGGTACCAGCCCCATAAAATAGTCAATAAAGCTTTACAGAGTGAACAAATAAGTCAATATATTTTTTTTTAACTCTCCTGAGTGAACTGAATTTTTTGAGGCTCATAAGTGAATATGTTTTCCTCTTTACTTTGTCTATTACAGCCAGATTGTATAAGTATGAATTGGGTATTAAAGTCTCCCACTATTATTGTATTTTTGCATATTTCTTCCATCATATTAATTATTGTTTGTCTTAGATATATCAGTGCTCCAATGTTGGGTGCATATATATTTATAATTGTTATAACTTCTTTTTGGATTGTTCCTTTAAGTTGTTATGTATAACCTTGATTGTCTCCTTTTCAGGATCTTTAAAGTCAATTTTATCTGATATGAGTATTGCTACTCCTGTTTTTTTTTTTTTTTTTTTTTGGTCCATAATTGCATAGAAAAACTTCTTCCAGCCTTTCATTTTCAATCAGTATATATCCCCTATTTTAAGGTGGTTCTCTTGTAGACAACATATATAGGGGTCTAGTTTTTATATCCATTTGATGCATTTTAGTCTTTTGGTTATCTCTTGTAGACAAGGTATGTAGGTGTCTTGTTTTTGTATCGATTCGGCCAGTCTTGGTCTGTTGATTAGGGCATTCAGCCCATTACCGTTTAAAGCAATTATTGATAAATAGGATTTACTTTATTGTTTTGGGTTTGAATTTATACACCCTTTTAGTGATTCCTATCTAGAGAATGTCCTTTAGTTTTTGTTGGAGAAATGGTTTAGTGGTGCTAAATTCTCTCAACTTTTGCTTATCTGTGAAGCTTTTGATTTCTCCTTCATATTTGAATGAGATCCTTGCTGGATACAATAATCTAGGCTGTAAGTTATTTTCTTTCATCACTTTAATTATGTCTTCTGTTCCCTCCTGGCTTGGAGAGTTTCTATTGAAAGATCAGCTGTTATCCTTATGGGAATTCCCTTGTGAGTTATTTGATGTTTTTCCCTTGCTGCTTTTAATATTTGTTCTTCATATTGAATCTTTGTTAATTTGTTTAATATGTGTCTTGGGGTGTTTCGCCTTGAGTTTATCCTGTTAGGGACTCTCTGGATTTCTTGAACTTGAGTGGTTATTTCCTTCTCCAATTTATGGAAGTTTTCAACTATTATCTCCTCAAGTATTTCCTCATGGTCTTTCTTTTTATCTTCTTCTTCTGGAACTCCTATGATTCTAATGTTGTAGTGTTTAATGTTATCCTGGAGGTCTCTGAGATTGTCCTCATTTCTTTTGATTCGTTTTTCTTTAGCTGCTGGGTATTCTTTTATCTCTTCATTTTGCTAAAATTGCCAAGTTTAAAATGTCCTTACTATATTCTGGTAGTTTGTTGAATTCTCTTTCTTGAGGCGGTTTACTGGTCTTTTCAATATCTGATCTCTGCCCTGTTACAGAGGGGGCGTAGATGAACACCCAAATCTAAGCCAGCCAGGTTCAGGCACTCGGATAATCCTCAGAAGCACAGACTCGGTTGAGTCTGCATTTTATGCCTTCCCAG
Organism: Tragelaphus eurycerus; assembly: GCA_935064755.1. NCBI lineage: Eukaryota > Metazoa > Chordata > Mammalia > Artiodactyla > Bovidae > Tragelaphus > Tragelaphus eurycerus. The sequence continues at coordinate 60,473 of CAKXYN010000463.1, read as the reverse complement.
ATCCAAGTAGCGCAGGGGATGAAATGTTCAGCGAGCGCAGCTGCTGCAACTTATCGCCTCCCCACCGCTCGGTTTTCTGGGTATACAACTGGCACACTTTCTCAGGCAGATGTTGATCATCCAGAGCCGCAAGAAGCGTGAGTCAGCACAGAAACCTACCTACAGTTCTGTAGGCAGTGTCTCTCTAGGGCTGTGATTGCCCGCCTCCGGCCCTGGCTGCCTGTCACCAGAGTGGGACGGCCTACAGCCGGCTATCTCCATGCAGTCCTTTGTTCCGTACATAGTCCTAGTGGTGTCTTAAGTTAAGGCTGGCTTTTGATGTAGTAGATAACAGACAGTCTGGTTATTTCGCTCAGATAGCGCTCGAGATAGCCAGGCCAAATCCTTTCTCAAAGCAATGCAGGCCACGCCGCTCCTCTTAGCCCAGCCCCCGCGTGCTAATGCTGGTGTCCGCATTGCTTCTCCGCAAAAGGAGTTACCGCAGGGCTGTTTTCTTGTTTTGAAGACAATGAATTGTCTTTCTAAGTGCCTGATGACCTCTGCCAGCATTCAGAAGTGTTTTGTAGAATTTATTCAGCATTCAAATGTTCTTTTAATGGATTTGTGGAGGAGAAAGTATTCTCCCCGTCCTACTCGTCTGACATCTTAGCTCCTTCTCCCAATTTCAACATTTTGAATTGAACCATGGAAACTGATATTGAGTCAGTTTTTGTGGCTCCCTTACTCGTTCCTTCCCGTTTTATTAATTCTTTTTGTTAACACTTGGAACATGAAATATATGAATTTACAAGCTCTGCCAAACTGTCATCAATATGTTCCTATAATAAGAAAAGAATTCAGTAGTACTACATATTTTTCACCTCGATGAGCTGAGGTACTCAAACAACTCTGACAGAAATCATGTGAATTTTATTAAACAGCTACTTGAGCAGCAAATCTGAAATGAATACAAAATAAGAATAGTATTTACATTTTTATGTCAAAGAAACAAGAGTTGAATAAGACTTTTCCCGTCTCTTCCACACACGTTAACTTGAGGTGTCTGAGCTCCTTCTCCTCCTCGTTGCCCCCACACCCCTCCTCCATCCCGGGTCCATCGGCTCCACCCAGAACCACAGGGAAGGGAGTTTTACAAGGTCCACGATGCTCCCCACAACTACCTGTTCACACACCGTGTTTTTCTATTTCTGATGATGAGACATGTTCCAACTTTGTTCAAACTGAACTTGCCAGCTGTCATAATTGCAGGATGCGATGGTGACCTTTACCTGTGAAACCCGCAGTTCTATTGAAGGTACTCCACGTGGTCATGGCTGTTTACAGCACAGGATCCTGTCACCCTAAGCCTGCCCATGCGGCTCTGCATGCCACTCCCCACCTCCCATCCTGGTCTCCCCACCGCTGGGACTAGAGACAGTTTAAAAGATTGCTTTCAAGGGCCACCCCTCACCCTTCACAGCAGACACAGGCTCCGGGATTTCCTGCCAGGCTCAGGGCTGGAGGAGGAGGATGGACAGCACTGCACAGACGGGACTCAGGGTTCCCTGAGAAGATAGACAGTATTCCAAAGACAGGCTCAGGTGTGGGAAAGGCTGGATTATTGGGGCAAGAGAGGAAGACTTAGCAGAAGGAAATGGCAACCCACCCCAGTGTTCTTGCCCAGAGAATCCCGTGGACAGAGGAGCCTGTCCATGGGGTCACACAGAGTCGGGCACACCTGAAGCGACTTAGCATGCATGCGTGCATGCACTGGAGAAGCAAATGGCAACCCACTCCAGCGTTCTTGCCTAGAGAGTCCCAGGGATGGAGGAGCCTGGTGGGCTGCCATCTGTAGGGTCGCAGAGTCGGACATGACTGAAGCGACTTAGAAGAAGCAGAGGAAGACTTGCAAACTCCTTCTTCAGCCTCAGACACTCCAGAGAGGAGATAGAGGATCGAGGTCACCAAGATCACAGGAGCACATTTGCTGAAAGACATCACTCATCACCCCATCACTCAGGGGCTCCTCCCCGTACTGTCCCCACTCTGCATGAGGTCCAGCATCTGCCTCCTTCAACAACTCCCACACGAGGGGACATCAGGTGACCTGGGCAGGGAGTGGAGGAAGTGATTTGCATGAGGCCCCTCCTCCTCCTGACAGGCTGGAGGCATGAAAAGGCCCATGACCCCACCTGCAGCCCAGGAGGCTGAGGAGGCCGCATCTTGGGAGGGTCCCCACCATGGCCTGGACGGTGCTTCTGCTCGGGCTGCTCGCTTATGGCTCAGGTCAGGGGCCGGGACTCTGTATCCTGGGGGCACCTCCAATCACGGTCTGATGGCCCTTGTCTCCATAATAACCCCTGTTTCTCTCTTGTTCCTTTTAGGGGTGGATGCTCAGACTGTGGTCAAGGAGCCAGCATTGTCAGTGTGTCCAGGAGGGACGGTCACCCTCACCTGTGGACTGAGCTCTGGATCAGTCACTACCAGCAACTACCCAGCTGGTACCAGCAGACCCCAGGCCAGGCTCACCGACTGGGGAGCAGCCGATATTCTGGGTCCCTGCTTGCGTCTCTGGCTCCATCTCTGGAAACAAGTCCACCCTCACCATCTCAGGGGCCCAGTCTGAGGATGAAGCCAGTTATCACTGTGGTCTGGGAACTGGTAGTTGCAATGCCACAGTGATGTAGGCCATGAGGGAAGTGCTACAAAAACCTGCCTTTGTGCTCAGAGGGCTCAGCGCTTTTTGGCAGGAGAGGCGGGGAGGGGGTGGGACAGGTCAGCATCCCCATGGGGAGGGAGGCTCTGGGCCTGTCTCCTGTCTGGTGGTTCATGGCCACGTGTCTCCTCCCAGCTCTCTCCAGGTGTATCCATCTCTCCAAAGGGACCCCTCTCTGCCTCTGTTGTTGGGAAGGAGTCTTGGCTCCACAGGGAGACTCAGACCCCCTCCGCTGCCATTAGGACTCTTTTCATTCAAATCACAGTAAGAGATGTACAGCATCATGAACTTGATCTTGGAGACAAATTAATATTCCAGTTACCCGAAGGGGCACCGCCAGTGGAATTTTCTAGAGCGCAGTTTCCCAACTGGAACTCCTGAATCACAGCCTTTTGTTGGTGGCAGGAATCTGTGGTTAACAAGAAACTGCCCCCTCTCCACAAATATTTAGGAACATCAAAATTCCAGATGTATGTCTTTGTGTGTGATTGGGAAACAACCCCTGAGAATTGTCTTACAATTCAGTCCAGTCATGTTAATTCCCCGTAACACATTCACTCCCAGTTTTTGGATATTGATAAATCCAAAACCCCAGAAACACAATTCACATGTCAAGCCTGGGGAAAACTGTGTCTTTATTTAAGCATGTTGGGAGGAATTTCTGCAAACCTGTGCTGTCTACGGACACACCTCGAGGCTCATGGGAGGACTTATTCTCCTGGAAGAACCTGACTCAGAACTGACTCCAAAAATCCCCACACTCTGGGCTGACTTCCTTAAGGCCGGGATGCCAGGTCATGGCTGGGCTCCTCAGCATGTGGACCACCCCCAGGCACCGCCCCACAAACAGTGTGCAGGGACATGGAGCAGCAACAAGGGGAGACCCAGCGAGGGGAAAGCAGGCTTATGTGCACCCCCGTCCCCCGTGTTGGTGACTGCAGGGCCAGGAAGACCTGGGCCTGACCCCACCAGGGTTATCAGTGCTGAATGTGAGATGGGGGCCAGTGGTTGGTCCTGTGATCACCCCCTCCCTCCCTGGTGTCCCAAGTCCTCAGAATCCAGGGAACTGAGTGTTATGCTCCACACCACCGCAGCGCCCTCAGCCTGGCTCCCCTCCCCAAAGGCAGCAGCCCAAAAAGGATATAAAAAGTATAAAGAGTAATAGAATGAGGATAGCTCAGTAGGAAAATTCAGTGGAGAAAAGAGGCTGAGTAGCTTGATTTACGCGGGAGACCAATAAAACTTCAAGACAAGAAGTTTGCACCACTTGCGTAGGCCACAGGCGTCCTTCCATTCTCCCAAAGGAGAGGAGACACTGAGGCCTCCCCGGTCGGATCTTAGAAGCCCAGGCATGATTAGCAAGCTTGGTGGGATCCGCGCTCCAGATGGAGACTCAGCCAGAATGTGAGAGAGAGAGCGACATGGGGAGACCAGTCTTTCGAGGAACTGATCCCAATTCTTTATTTTCCATGGTCTAATTTTATACACTGAGATGTTATACAAAAGTCACGTGGGGTCAGCAGCCCTGACTTTTATCAAAGTCAGGTGCTTCATGCAAATGTATACAGAGGTCTTAAATCATCTTCTGGCCAGGGGGCCTACTGACAATTTATGACCCTCTCCTTGTGACAGCGGTCAGTCAACCAGGACACTTATTTCTCCAGGGGTGATTATTCTTAAAACAGACTCCACCTAAATAAAGTTACATTCCTATAGGGTGAGGGTGTAGTGGGTTTTAATCAAGGAAAGAATTTACTTAGCCTAAGGTCTGCTGCTGCTGCTGCTGCTGCTGCTAAGTCGCTTCAGTCGTGTCCTACTCTGTGGGACCCCATAGACGGCAGCCCACCAGGCTCCACTGTCCCTGGGATTCTCCAGGCAAGAATACTGGAGTGGGTTGCCATTTCCTTCTCCAATGCATGAAAGTGAAAGTCGCTCAGTCGTGTCCGACTCTCAGCGATCCCCATGGACTGGAGCCTACCAGGATCCTCCGTCCATGGGATTCTCCAGGCAAAAGTACTGGGGTAGGGTGCCATTGCCTTCCCCGAACCTAAGGTCTAACGTGCTTAATATCAAAGGTTAATACTTATTTCTTCTATATATTCATTAATGTATGTAAGGGCAGATTTGGAGACTTAGCAGCAAACATTGGCTCAACAAATGAAAAACCCTTCACCAATACAATTTCTAATCAGCCCACTAATGGTTTTCTAACTTCTCTAAAGAACCTGTTTTTAGAAGGTTAAAAGCATATCGTGCCTCTCACACTTGGGAAGCTGTGAGCAATCACATGTGACCGGACAAGCCTGACAGGCAGGCTAGAGAACCTTCAGAGGAGTTTGTAGGTTAAAACACTCCTGTCACGCCCAGGAATTTTCATTAACTGGAGCTCTAAGTTAACTCCTTGTCTGAAAGAGGTGGTGGGGGATAGCCCCCCGTAAAGTCAGAGGTGTAGGTGAGAGCACAAAGTAGTAAAGTAGGCAGGCTCTGGTTATGGGGGTAGATGCTCGAGAATTTCCAGGGGGACTCCTGAGGCTTGATCCTGCATTTGCATATGTCGAGCCTCCTTGCTCATGACCTTTGCCATGGGCGGAGGTCCTCTCGCCAGCTCCCGGCAAGTGGGGTCAGAGCACCCGGATGCTGGGTCAGTGGGCAGAGGATACACACTCCTCACTGATGGAATCTTGGAAAATCCAACTCTTTCCTTCCTCACATTTTCCCACCGTGGACATTCCCCAAGCACGTCACCAGGGGGCGCTGTGCACCCTCTCGGAACTGGCGGAACCTGAGCACTCCAGATGGTCCCCTGACCTGGGTTTGTCCCTGGGCTCAGTAGACTGACTTGGAGGTCTCAGCAGATGCTTCCTCTCAGGAGACAGACTTAGACCCCTGACCCATCAAGCTTTGAGAGTGAAGCTTCAAAGAGGACTGAGGACCCAGATTTAGAGGGCGTCCTGTTCAGCGTCATTAGACTCTACCCACTTCCCCAGGAGCAGAGAAGGGAGCAGCCCCCAGAGCCGAGCCCCCTGCATCCCTCAGCTCCCCCCTGTCTCCTCTGGCTCCTCTTCAGCCCTTTCCTCGAGGCCGCTCTCCTCCTCTTATGCTTCATGACTTTCCTACCCAATCCCAGGCTCCTCTTTATTATACAACCCTCCACGTGAGATGGCCTCCAGATGCCCTCTCAGTCCTGACCCCTTAAGCAGCCAGGACGCCATGGACAGACTGGTGCTGAAGGGTCTGAGGGGAGGCCATGGTCAGCCCTGTGGTCTTGGGGTGACACAATGGGATTTTGGCCCTAAGGAGGGGACAGTGCCCAGAGCAGGGAGCAGGATCTGTCCCTGAGGGGCTCTGATCAGCAGGTCATAGGATGCGTATCTGGACCTGGACACCCGGGGACTCGGGGGCAATTCTTGAGAGTTGGTGGGTGAGAGCTGGGCCCAGTCTCCTGTCACTGCATGGTGGCTTCAGCTCAGCGTTCCCAGCTGTGACCTGTCACCCCTGGGCCACCCACAGCCACACCCCTGCCACTCCCTGGGCAGCCTCAGACACAGGGACCTGATCCAGATCCAAGGGAGGGGTCAGAGAGCTGTGGGGTGGAGTATGGGGGCAATGGTGGGGTTATTTGCATGAATGAACACTCCCTTTCTCAGTATGAAGAGGGGTCGGAGAGGTGGGGACATTCTGCTCAGCTGTGGGGCCACAGATGGCAGGACGCCCTGACCGTGTCCACCATGACCTGGTCCCCTCTGCTCCTCACCCTGGTCACTCTCTGCACAGGTCACTGGATGCAGGGACAGGGAAAGGCCTGGGGAAGACACGTCCCTTCTCCCTCCTCTCCTTCCTGAAGCCCACAGTCACCATCTCCGTCTCTCCCTCTTCCAGGATCCGGGGCCCAGGCTGTGCTGACTCAGCCGCCCTCCCTGTCCGGGACTTTGGCTCAGAGGGTCATCCTCTCCTGCACTGGAAGCAGCAGCAACACTGGGGTTATTATGTGAGCTGGTACCAACAGCTCCCAGGAGAGGGCCCCACACTTCTGATCTATGAAAATAGCAAATGACCCTCAGGACTCCCAGACTGTTTCTCTGGCTCCAAGTCTGGCAAGTCGGCCTCTCTGACCACCTCAGTTCATGCTGAGGATGATACTGATTACTACTTTTTCTCATGGGCTGATGGCTTGAAAGTTTGCACAGTGCTTCAGATCAGAGAGAAGGAGACAAAAACCTGCTTCCGCCACAGCCATGGGGCTCCCAGGGCAAGGTGTTTGCCCCTCCCTTCCTGGAGTCCCTGAGTCCACAGAGCCCAGCTGTCTGGGTGTCCCCTGGCTTCAGCTCAGCTGCCCTCTCAGCTCGACTACCCTCCCAAGGGCAGCAGCACACAAGGGGTGGTCACACACCCCTGGATGAAGGAGCTGCTCACAGCAGGTGCCCCCGCTTCCCAGGTCGGAGTCGGCATCACAGAGCAGGGGGGTGTGCCGCCCTTGCTGGGTCACTGGGCAGTGAACGCACATCCCTGAGCTTCCGCCACAGAAGCATCTCCTGTTCAAGGAAAAGGAAACGGAACCCAGAGTTTCTACAAGCAATTTCCACACAGTCCAGGATCCAGTAAAAATTGTCACTTCTATCAAGAACCAGGAAACTAAATAATGAAGGGAAATGAGACGGCATAGACATCACTGGTGAGATGCCTGAGATGCTGAAATCAGGTGACAGATGTTTTTAGGGACAAATCATCAAATCTATTTGATGAGCAAGTACAAGCACTCTTGGGTCTTAAGGAAAAGGAGATAAATGTAGGTAAAGGAGAAAAAGTAGTCAGAATCACCTGAAAATACAATCAGATCAGATCAGATCAGTCGCTCAGTCGTGTCCGACTCTTGGCGACCCCATGAACCGCAGCACGCCAGGCCTCCCTATCCATCACCAGCTCTCCGAGGTCACCCAGACTCACATTCATCGAGTCAGTGATGCTATCCAGCCATCTCATCCTCTGTCGTCCCCTTCTCCTCCTGCCCTCATTCCCTCCCAGCATCAGAGTCTTCTCCAATGAGTCAACTCTTCGCATGAGGTGGCCAAAATACTGGAGTTTCAGCTTTAGCATCATTCCTTCCAAAGAAATCCCAGGGCTGATCTCCTTCAGAATGGACCGGTTGAACGGTTCTATGAAGACCTACAAGACCTTTTAGAACTAACACCCAAAAAAGATGTCCTTTTCATTATAGGGGACTGGAATGCAAAAGTAGGAAGTCAAGAAACACCTGGAGTAACAGGCAAATTTGGCCTTGGAATACGGAATGAAGCAAGGCAAAGACTAATAGAGTTTTGCCAAGAAAATGCACTGGTCATAGCAAATACCCTCTTCCAACAACACAAGAGAAGACTCTATACATGGACATCACCAGATGGTCAACACCGAAATCAGATCGATTATATCCTTTGCAGCCAAAAATGGAGAAGCTCTATACAATCAGCAAAAACAAGACCAGGAGCTGACTGTGGCTCGGACCATGAACTCCTTATTGCCAAATTCAGACTGAAATTGAAAATACAATAGTAGAAATAAAAATCAAGTATCAGTACACTATTAAAGACATGTAATACTTATTGTTATTCAATTCATTGATTTGTTTATTGAAAGAGTGTTTGGTGACAGGAAAAAAGAGCGCCCTGCTTCCTCTCATAAGGCTTCCCAGGTGTTGCTAGAAGTAAAGAACCCGCCTGCCAATGCAAGGGACATAAGAGATGTGGGTTCTGTCCCTGGGGTGGGAAGATGTTCTGGAGCAAGAAACGGCAACCCGCTCCAGTGTTCTTGCCTGGAGAACCCCATGGACAGACAAGCCTGGTGGGCTAGAGTCCACGGCAGGATCGAGAACCAAGTAACTGAGCGGCACCTTGCTCCCACTCTCACCGCCGTGAACGTTCCCCGGGTGCGTCACCAGGGGGCGCTGCGCACCTGCTCAGAACTGGCGGCCCCTCAACACACCCCCATGGTCCCCTGAGCTGGCCCTGCACCCGGGCTCAGGGGACTGAGTTGGATGCGACAGCAGGTGGTTCCTCTCAGGGGACAGACTCAGAGCTGCAGCACCCAGGCCTCCTGGGAGTGAAGCTGCACCCGGGGCCGAGCACCCAGAATTGGAGGGTGAAGGGGTCAGGTGGTCATCAGTCCCCACCCTCTTCCCAGAAACAGAGGAGGGGAGGAGCCTCCGGAGCCCACCCCGTGCACCCCTCCAGCTCTCCTCAGCCTGCGCCCACTCCTCCTCATCTCTTTGCTCAGAACCTGCCCTCCCACTCCCCATCTTCATGACTTTCCTCTCAATCGTGGGCCCCTCTCTTTCTACAGACATACACTGTTGACTTCCATGGTCATGACCCAGCTCACTCTGTCAGAAGATCATGGACGTGTTTCCAGATCTTCCTGAACTGGACACTCACTTCCTCGGCCCCTCCTTGAACCTCTCTAACTCTTCCTTCCCGAGAAGCCTCAGGTCTCTGGCTCTCGGGTGTGACCCCTACTTGTCCGCTCCCTGCTCCTCTCCAGGGTGCCTTCGTTTCCCAGGGGATTCTTGAATCCATTCTGTGGCTGATTTATCCCCTGAAACCTCACATTTCATCCTGTGTGCCCATCGAGTGAGGAATCAGGAGGGGAGAGAACCCTGGTCCTGAGACCTGGAGATGATTCCTGGCTGAGGAGTGTCTGTGCTCAGCCGCTGTGGGACTGATTTTCTGCACAGTGAGCCCAGGAGAAGCTGCTGGGTCCCTGGGCTGGGAAAGCACACCCTGTCCTGGGGCTCTGCCCCCGGGGCCGTGACTGCTGCTCTGTCTGACCATATCAATGTCCCATCTGAGATTCCTGATGACAGCTGATCTGCCTTGTCATATCCTGTGTCTCGTCTCAGATCTGAGACAGACCGATGGCTCTGATAACTCAGCTTGCCCTGTTTCACAGAGAGAATGTCCTGCTATGACATCAAATCCCCCAGTGGAGATGCCACACGTGTCAGAAAGGCTCGTCTGGTGCTGCCTCACTCAGAGTACAATATAATTATGAATGCCAATGTCTTTGTAAAAATGGTCTTTTACTTGATAATAGTTAAAATTATGTTATTTAAAGAACAGAGTCTACAACGAAAATTATGTTTTAGAACCAGTACATTTTCAATGAAAAATAAAAAAGAATCGGACACAAGTAAGCAACTAAAGAACAAAAACATTTCCTTCAGTTACATGTATGCATCTATTGTAAGTGAGGACCTTAGATATTTACTACTCCGTGATCACATTTTGGTTCATTGAAAATCTCAAAATCACACATCCACTGTGTAACACTCACATGCACTACAGGGTAAGCTACAGTTGGCTGCTGTTTTCCAACCAAACTCATCCTGAAGGCATAATTGCAAGACCAGTTTTGGGAATGTTGACTCTAAGAGCTCTGATCACCAGGTCAGGATGTGTGTTTGGCCAGGACACCAGGGGGCATTCCAAGGCCTTTCCTGAGTGTCTGGAGGGGTGAGAGCAGAGACCAGCCCCTGGTACTTTCTGATGCTTTCTGCTCAGGGTTCCCAGCTGTGACATCCCACCACCAAACCCCACGCATCCCTGCCACAGATCACACACTTGTCTTCCTCAGGCACAGGAAGGTGAGCCAGGTCCCAGAGGTGATCAGAGCATTGTGGGAGTTGGAGGGGAGGACAGTCATTTGCATGAAAGGCCCCTCCCCCTCTCAGGGTATGAAGAGGGGAAGGAGTGGTGTGGGGACGCTCTGCTCAGCTGTGGGGCCACAGACGGCAGGACGCCCTGACATGTCCACCATGGCCTGGTCCCCTCTTCTCCTGACGCTGGTCGCTCTCTGCACAGGTGACTGGATGGCGGGGAAAGGGGAAAAGCCCTGGGAAGACACACGGGCCCTGCTCCCTGCTCTCGTGTCTGGACCCCAGAGTCATCATCTCTGTCTCTTCCCCTTCCAGGATCCTGGGCCCAGCTGACTCAGCCGTCCTCCGTGTCCGGGTCCCTGGGCCAGAAGGTCTCCATCACCTGCACCGGAAGCAACATTGGAAGTGGTTATGTGGGCTGGTACCAACAGATCCCAGGATCTGGCTTCAGAACCATCATCTATGGTAGTACCAGTCGAGCCTCGGGGGTCCCCGACCGATTCTCCGGCTCCAAGTCTGGGAACACAGCCACCCTGACCATCAGCTCGCTCCAGGCTGAGGACGAGGCGGATTATTTCTGTGCATATGGTTACAGCAGTAGCGATAGTGTCACAGTGCTCCAGACCAGGGGGGAAGTGAGACAAAAACCTGCTCTCCCCCAAGTCACGGGCCTCCCGGGCACTAGCATCTTTTGCCAGTGCAGACACTTCTGTTGTTTGTTTGATTTAAAACGGGGGTCTGAGCCCCACATCAGGAAATTGGTCTGGGAAATTCTTTCAGTTCTTCTTCATTCTGCCCCCTCACCAAGGCTTGGTTTTTGGCAAGCATATTTTATATGAATATCTGAAGTTGAACAAAAGGCCCTGAATGCCAGAGGCAGGTCCTGGCAGACAGAGTCCATGCTGGTCAGGTCAGAACCAGAGAGACAGTGGCCAGCTGTGTTTGATTCAGGACACTTCAGCTCCTTGGCCGTCCCTGGGCTGAGCTGAGGCCCAGGCTGCTGTTCCTGCCTTTCCTGTGACGGCCTCTCACCATGTCCAATGAAGATCAGTTAACCGTCATAAGGGTTTCTCAACCAGAGATGAAACAGGAGCCCAGACAAGGTTGAGGTTCCCATTTATAAGCATAATCTTTTATATCAAACATTTAATATAGAAAGATTATAAAATTTGACTAAAAACATCGTTAAATATCTGAGTCAAAAAGAAGTACTATGAGAACCATGATCAAGGGTAAATGAGAACCCCTGGAAGTGACCAAGAAGTGATTTGTTGTACCTGAGAGCCTCCTATTCTCTTTGCAAAGAGAGAAATAAGAACAGAGCCATGTAGTCAACTGGGAAGGCACTGGGAGGACCTGCAAATTCAACCTTGACTACCTATGAAGCTGGGAAGGAAACTCAGACAGAATCATGACCAGGCACAACCCACGGACATGCTGGGAGTTTGAACCTTGGAAAATCGAGTTCGGTTGGTTGTGTTTTGGTAGTGAACCCACGAGCTCGGTGGAGCAAACTCAGAAATCAGGGAATCCTGAAATTCATTAGGTTATCAGCATACCATTCAGGGGTCTGAGGTCATTCAGTTCAGTTCAGTTGCTCAGTCATGTCCGACTCTTTGCGACCCCATGATCCCATCACGCCAGGTCTCCTTGTCCATTACCAACTCCCGGAGTCCACATGTGCATCTAGTAGGTGATGCCATCCAGCCATCTCATCCTCTGTCGTCTCCTTCTCTTCCTGCTCCCAATCCCTCTCAGCATCAGGGTCTTTTCCAATGAGTCAACTCTTCACCTGAGGTGGCCAAAGTATTGGAGTTTCAGCTTCAGCATCAGTCCTTCCAATGAAGACCCAGGACTGGTCTCCTTTAGGTTGGACTGGTTGGATCTCTCATTAGGTACCTGGAAAAAGCAACCCCAACAGCGGGCGCTGTGGGTCTGGTGCTGAGAGTTCAGGGTCCTGGCCAGGCAGGTTGGCACCTCCTCCCTTGGCTCTTGCCCGTGTGGGCAGCCGGGTCCTCACTGGAGGATGACGCCCTGCACCTGGGGCCCCAGGGGACACAGCAGCTCTCAGCTCACAGCCACAGGTTTGCCTCTCAGTTCCTGCTGCTCTGTCGTGGGGTCAGTGTCCAGACCCAACAACCAACCAAGGACAGAGGGACAGTCATACAAGAAAAATGAACTTCCTTCACGAACCTCGACCTCCAGGGATACCTAGACAGAGGATGAGAGACCACTGCAGAGGCTGCCCCATTGCCCACAGAACTCCTGGGTGTTTCCCGTGGAAGTGGGATACAGTCAAGGACCCTCTGTCAACATCTGTGTCATTTAAAAATATTCCCTGGTGTGTTATTTGGCAATTTAAACATTTTGAATTCAACTATGGAACTGATATTATGTCAGTTTTTGTGGCTTCCTTACTCATTCCTTCCCGTTTTATTAATACTTTATGTCAAAACTTGTAACATGAAATATATGAAATCAGAAGTTCAGCCAAAATGTCATCAATATGTTCATATAATAAGAAAAGAATTCAGTAGGAATATCTATTTTTCACCTCTATGAGCTGAGGTTCTTAAACACCTCTGATAAAATCATGTGAATTTTATTAAACAGCTACTTAAGCAACAATTCTAATATGAATACAAAGAAGAATAATATTTACATTTTTATGTCAAAGAAACAAGAATGAACAAGACTTTCCTGTCTCTTCCACACATGATAACTTGAGATGTCTGAGCTCCTTCTCCTCCTCATTGCCCCCACACACCTCCTCCATCCCATGACCATCGGCTCCACCCAGAACCACAGGGAAGGGAGTTTTACAAGGTCCATGATGCACACCACACCTACCTGTTCACACACCGTGTTTTTCTATTTCTGATGATGAGACATGTGTCCCAACTGTGTTGGAACTGAACTTGTCAGCTGTCATAATTGCATGATGAGATGGTGACCTTTACCCGTGAAATCCACAGTTCTATTGAAGGTACTCCACGTGGTCATGGCTGTTTACAGCACAGGACAGTGTCACCCTAAGCCTGCCCATGCGGCTCTGCATGCCACTCGCCACCTCCCATCCTGGTCACCCCACCGCTGGGACTAGAGACAGCTTAAAAGAGTGCTTCAAGGACCATCCCTCACCCTTCACACCAGACACAGGCCCTGGATTTCCTGCTCAGCTCAGGGCTGTAGGAGGAGGACGGACAGCACTGCACAGACGGGACTCAGGGTTCCCTGAGAAGACAGATCAGATCAGATCAGTCGCTCAGTCGTGTCCGACTCTTTGCGACCCTATGAATCGCAGCACGCCTGGCCTTCCTGTCCATCACCAACATCCAGGGTTCACTCAGACTCACGTCCATCGACTCAGTGATGCCATCCAGCCATCTCATCCTCTGTCGTCCCCTTCTCCTCTTGCCCCCAATCCCTCCCAGCATCAGAGTCTTTTCCAATGAGTCAACTCTTCGCATGAGGTGGCCAAACTACTGGAATTTCAGCTTTAGCATCATTCCTTCCAAAGAAATCCCAGGGCTGATCTCCTTCAGAATGGACTGGTTGGATCTCCTTGCAGTCCAAGGGACTCTCAAGAGTCTTCTCCAACACCACAGTTCAAAAGCATCAATTCTTTGGCCCTCAGCCTTCTTCACAGTCCAGCTCTCACATCCATACATGACCACAGGAAAAACCATAGCCTTCACTAGATGGACCTTTGTTGGCAAAGAAATGTCTCTGCTTTTGATTATGCTATCTAGGTTGGTCATAACTTTGCTTCCAAAGAGTAAGCGTCTTTTAATTTCATGGCTGCAGTCACCATCTGTACTGATTTTGGAGCCCAGAAAAATAAAGTCTGACACTGTTTCCCCATCTATTTCCCATGAAATGATGGGACCAGGTGCCATGATCTTCGTTTTCTGAATGTTGAGCTTTAAGCCAACTTTTTCACTCTCCACTTTCACTTTCATCGAGAGGCTTTTGAGTTCTTCTTCACTTTCTGCCATAAGAGTGGTGTCATCTGCATATCTGAGGTTATTGATATTTCTCCCAGCAATCTTGATTCCAGCTTGTGCTTCCTCCAGTCCAGCATTTCTCATGATTTACTCTGCATATAAGTTAAATAAGCAGGGTGACAGTATACAGCCTTGACGTACTCCTTTTCCTATTTAGAACCAGTCTGTTGTTCCATGTCCACTTCTAACTGTTGCTTCCTCACCTGCATACAAATTTCTCAAGAGGCAGGTCAGGTGGTCTTGTATTCCCATCTCTTTCAGAATTTTCCACAGTTTATTGTGATCCACACAGTCAAAGGCTTTGGCATAGTCAATAAAGCAGAGATAAATGTTTTTCAGGAACTCTCTTGCTTTTTCCATGATCCAGCAGATGTTGGCAATTTGATCTCTGGTTCCTCTGCCTTTTCTTAAACCAGCTTGAACATCAGGAAGTTCACCGTTCACATATTGCTGAAGCCTGGCTTTGAGAATTTTGAGCATTAGTTTACTAGCATGTGAGATGAGTGCAATTGTGTGGTAGTTTGAGCATTCTTTGGCATTGCCTTTCTTTGGAATTGGGATGAAAACTGACATTTTCCAATCCTGTGGCCACTGCTGAGTTTTCCAAATTTGCTGGCATATTGAGTGCAGCACTTTCACAGCATCATCTTTCAGAATTTCGGATAGCTCCACTGGAATTCCATCACCTCCACTAGCTTTGTTCGTAGTGATGCTTTCCAAGGCCCATTTGACTTCACATTCCAGGATGTCTGGCTCTAGGTCAGTGATCACACCATCATGATGATCTGGGTTGTGAAGATGTTTTTTGTACAGTTCTGTGTATTCTTGACACCTCTTCTTAATATCTTCTGCTTCTGTTAGGTCCATACCATTTCTGTCCTTTATCGAGCCCATCTTTGCATGAAATGTTCCTTTGGTATCTCTGATGATCTTGAAGAGATCCCTAGTCTTTCCCATTCTGTTGTTTTCCTCTATTTCTTTGCATTGATCGCTGAAGAAGGCTTTCTTATCTCTTCTTGCTATTCTTTGGAACTCTGCATTCAGATGTTTATATCTTTCTTTTTCTCCTTTGCTTTTCACTTCTCTTCTTTTGACAGCTATTTGAAAGGCCTACCCAGACAGCCATTTTGCTTTTTTGCATTTCTTTTCCATGGGAATGGTCTTGATCCCTGTCTCCTATACAATGTCACAAACATCATTCCACAGTTCATCAGGCACTCTATCTATCAGATCTAGGCCCTTAAATCTATTTCTCACTTCCACTGTATAATCATAAGGGATTTGATTTAGGTCATACCTGAATGGTCACTGGTTTTCTGTCCTTTCTTCAGTTTAAGTCTGAATTTGCCAATAAGGAGTTCATGGTCTGAGCCACAGTCAGCTCCTGGTCTTGTTTTTGCTGACTGTATAGAGCTTCTCCATCTTTGGCTGCAAAGAATATAATCAATCTAATTTCAGTGTTGACCATCTGGTGATGTCCATGTATAGAGTCTTCTCTTATGTTCTTGGAAGAGAGTGTTTGTTGTGACCAGTGCATTCTCTTGGCAAAACTCTATTAGTCTTTGCCCAGCTTCATTCCGTACTCCAAGGCCAAATTTGCCTGTTACTCCAGGTGTTTCTTGACTTCCTACGTTTTCATTCCAGTCCCCTATAATGAAAGGGACATATTTTTTGGGTGTTAGTTCTTAAAAGTCTTGTAGGTCTTCATAGAACCGTTCAACTTTTTCAGCATTACTGATTGGGGCATAGACTTGGATTACTGTGATATTGAATGGTTTGCCTTGGAATCGAACAGAGATCATTCTGTCATTTTTGAGATTGAATCCAAGTACTGCATTTCGGACTCTTTTGTTGACCATGATGGCCACTCCATTTCTTCTGAGGGATTCCTGCCCACAGTAGTAGATATAATGGTCATCTGAGTTAGATTCACCCATTCCAGTCCATTTCAGTTTGCTAATTCCTAGAATGTTGACATTCACTCTTGCCATCTCTTGTTTGACCACTTCCAATTTGCCTTGATTCATGGACCTGACATTCCAGGTTCCTATGCAATATTGCTCTTTACAGCATTAGACCTTGCTTCTATCCCCAGTCACATCCAGAACCGGGTATTCTTTTTGCTTTGGCCCATCCCTTCATTCTTTCTAGAGTTATTTCTCCACTGATCTCCAGTAGCATATTGGGCCCCTACAGACATGGGGAGTTCCTCTTTCAGTATCCTATCATTTTGCCTTTTCATACTGTACATGGGGTTCTCAAGGCAAGAATACTGAAGTGGATACCTCCCGTCCAAGGTAACGAGCAGTGGCTGTGCTTTGCTGGAACAGCCGTGAAGAGATACCTTAAACCCAAGGTTAGAGAAACCCAAGTAAGACAGTAGGTGTTGTAAGAGGGCATCAGAGGGCAGACACACTGAAACCATACTCACAGAAAACTAGTCAATCTAATCACACTAGGACCACCTCCTTGTCTAACTCAATGAAACTAAGCCATGCCCGTGGGGCAACCCAAGATGGGCGGGTAATGGTGGAGAGATATGACAGAATGTGGTCCACTGGAGAAGGGAATGGCCAACCACTTCAGTGTTCTTGCCTTGAGAACCCCATGAACAGTATGAGAAGACAGAGAGTATTCTAAAGACGGGCTCAGGTGTGGGAAAGGCTGAATTATTGGGGCAAGAGAGGAAGACCTAGGAGAATGAAATGGCAATGACCCCAGTATTCTTGCCTAGAGAATCCCGTGGACAGAGGAGCCTGTCCATGGGGTCACACAGAGTCGGGCATGCCTGAAGCGACTTAGCATGTGTGCGTGCATGCACCAGAGAAGGAAATGGCAACCCACTCCAGCGTTCTTGCCTGGAGAGTCCCAGGGATGGAGGAGCCTTGTGGGCTGATGTCTGTGGGGTCGCACAGAGTCGGACATGACTGAAGCAACCTGGCAGCAGCAGCAATAGCAACAGACCGACATGGTCCCCTGACCTGGCCCTGCTCCCGGGCTCAGCAGCCTGAGTTGGACGTGACAGCAGGTGCTTCCTTTCAGGGGACACTCAGAGCCACGGCCCCCAGGCCTCCTCCCGGGACTGAAGCTGCACCTGGGGCCGAGCACCCAGAATTGGAGGGTGAAGGGGTCATGTGGTCATCAGTCCCCACCCTCTTCCCAGAAACAGAGGAGGGGAGGAGCCCCCACAGCCCACCCCAGGCACCTCTCCCGCTCCCCTCATTCATGACTTTCCTCCCAATCCTGGGCCCCTCTCTTTCTACAGACATACACTGCTGATCTCCATGGTCATGACCCAGATCACTCTGTCAGAAGATCATGGACCTGTTTCCAGATCTTCCTGAAAAACTCACTTCCTCGGCCCCTCCTTGAACCTCTCTAACTCATCCTTTCCAAGAAGCCTCAGGTCTCTGGCTCTCAGGTGTGACCCCTACTCGTCCCCTCCCTGTTCCTCCCCAGGTTCCCCTCGTTTCCCAGGGGATTCATGAACCACTCTAGTAGCCGATTTATTCCCTGAAACCTCACACTCCGTCCTGTGTGCCCAGTGAGTGAAGAATCAGGAGGGGAGACAGCCCTGGTCCTGAGACCTGAAGATGATTCCTGGCTGAGGAGTGTCTGTGCTCAGCTGCTGTGGGACTGACTTTATGCACAGTGAGCCCGGGAGAAGCTGCTGGGGCCCTGGGCTGGGAAAGCAGATCCTGTCCTGAGGCTCTGATCCCGGGGCTGTGACTGATGCTCTGTCTGACCATGTCTGTGGTCACATGTGAGTTTCCTGAGAACAGCTGATCTGCCTTGTCAGGTCCTGTGTCTCATTTCAGATCTGAGACCGACCCATGGTTCTGATAACTCAGCCTGCCCTGTTTCACAGAGACAACGTCCTGCTACGACATCAAATCCCCCAGTGGAGATGCCATACATGTCAGAAAGTCTTTAAAATTATCTTATTTAAAGAACAGAGGCTACAAGGAAAATTATTTAGCAATAGTACCACGGGAATGCAGAATTAAAACAGAACCAAAGTTGGACACTACTTAGTGACTTAACAACAACATTTTCTTCAGTTAAATTTAGGCATCTATTTTAAGTGAGGACCTTAGATTTTTACTACTCCATGATCACATTTTGGTTCATTGAAAATCTCAAAATCACACATCCACTGTGTAACACTCACATGCACTACAGGGTAAGCTACAGTTGGCTGCTGTTTTCCAACCAAACACATCCTGAAAGTATAATTGCAAGACCAGTTTTGGCAATGTTGACTCTAAGAGCTCTGATCACCAGGTCAGGATGTGTGTTTGGCCAGGACACCAGAGGGCATTCCAAGGCCTTTCCTGAGTGTCTGGAGGGGTGAGAGCAGAAACCAGCCCCTGGTACTTCTTGATGCTTTCTGCTCAGGGTTCCCAGCTGTGACATCCCACCACCAAACCCCATGCATCCCTGCCCCAGATCACACACTGGTCTCCCTCAGGCACAGGAAGGTGAGCCAGGTCCCAGAGGTGATCAGAGCATTGTGGGGGTTGGAGGGGAGGACAGTCATTTACATGAAAGGCCCCTCCCCCTCTCAGGGTATGAAGAGGGGAAGGAGCCGTGTGGGGACGCTCTGCTCAGCTGTGGGGCCACAGAAGGCAGGACGCCCTGACTTGTCCACCATGGCCTGTTCCCCTCTTCTCCTGACGCTGGTCGCTCTCTGCACAGGTGACTGGATGCGGGGACAGGGGAAGGGCCCGGGGAAGACAGGGCCTGCTCCCTGCTCTCGTGTCTGGACCCCTGAGTCACCATCTCTGTCTCTCTCCCATCCAGGATCCTGGGCCCAAGCTGTGCTGACTCAGCCGCCCTCCATGTCTGGGTCCCTGGGACAGAGGGTCACCATCACCTGCTCTGGAAGCAGCAGCAATGTTGGAACTGGCAATTATGTTGGCTGGTACCAAATGATCCCAGGCTCAGCCCCCAGAACCCTCATCTACCGTGCTACCAGTCGACTCTCGGGGGTCCCTGACTGATTCTCCGGCTCCGGGTCTGGCAACACAGCGACTCTGACCATCAGCTCGCTCCAGGCTGAGGACGAGGCTAATTATTACTGTGTATCTTACGACGGCAGTATCAGTGGTGCCACAGTGCTCCAGGCCAGGGGGGAAGTGAGACAAAAACCTGCTGTCCTCTCAGAGTCGGGGCTCTGGGGGCAGAAACATCCTCTGCAAAGGCAGCTGTTTCATTTGTCTGTTTGGTCTAAGTCTGGGTCCAGAATCACACCAGGGAACTTGGTCCAGTTCTAACTGTTGCTTCCTGAGCTGCACATAGGTTTCTCAAGACGCAGGTCAGGTGGTCTGGTATTCCCATCTCTTTCAGAATTTGCTTAATAGGCTCCAAATCAACGAATGCAGATTTTTGTCTGATGTGAGTTGGGGCCTCAGACACACAGGATGAGAAAAGAACACAATTCCCAGCACATTGTGTGAAGCAGACACTGTAGCAGCGGCTCTGAAATGGACAGAATATTTTATTTCATTTCACACGGTGATAACAAGAATGTTGTGGTCATCCTTCACAACTTACCACACAAGTTTTCATCCTAACCCCCTTCACCTGCCCTTCCCTGTTCTTCTGCTCCGTGTAAGACCATTTAGGGGAAAGGGAATTTAGAACACTCCATGATGTACATGCCAGCTTGTTTAGACACGGTATCATTTTAATTTCTCATTTTGAGTCATATGTTTTTCTATTATTTTCATCTGACATTTTGGAAGAATCTCAATGTAATGATTGCATTGTTAACTTTCTTCTAACAATCTGCAGGTATACTGATGGTTGGTTTGTTGATGGTTTCTCTGAGCACAGGATACCTATCTCCCCACGCCCAGGCCGGGTGTGAGTGTCGACTCCCCCAGCCCTGATGCACTGGATGGTTGTGCACGGCAGTGGTTTCACAGCCTGTGTCATGGGGAGACCCCTGTCCCTTCACAGTCCACATATGGCTCTGTGGTTTCCTGTTGGGTTAGAAAGGAGTACCCTCCTCACAAGGAGCAGGAAGTGGTCCCACTGGGGAGGGAAGAGAGGTTCACAGTCACAGGGGAGTGTGGTGTTGGGGTGAACAGAATCGCTGGGGCAGGAGGGGGAGCATATCCAATTATGACTCAGCTTCACATCTGCAGGGAAGGATTCAGGTTTGAGAAATGAAGCACGTGGGGGTAGGGGGCTGATTAGAGGAAGGTTGTGGCCCCATCACTCAGGGTCTCCTCCCCATGCTGTCCCCACTCTGGGTGAGGTCCAGCATCTGTCTCCTCAAGACGCACCCCTCAAGGGACATCAGGTGACCTGGGCAGGGAGAGATAGGAAGTGATTTTCATGGGCTGAGAGGCATGAAAATGCCCAGGACCCCACCTCCAGCTCAGAAGGCTGAGGAGGCCACGACCTGGGAGGGTCCCCACCATGGCCTGAACCCTGCTTCTGCTTGGGCTCTGCATTTACGTCTCAGGTCAGGGGCCTGGACTCTGCACCCCTGGGACACTTCAAGCAGGGTCTCAGAGTCCTTGTCTCCATAACAACCCCTGTGTCTCTGCTGTCGCTATTAGGGGTGGGTGCTCAGATTGAACTAGCTCTAGGAGCTGGCATTGTCAGTGTCTCCAGGAGGGATGGGCATCCTCACCTGTGCCCTTCACTCTGGTTCAGCCTACTCTCCCACCTAAATGGAACCAGTAGCCCCCAGGCCAGGCTCCCTAAATGCTTATCCACAGCACAAGAAGCCGCCCCTCTGGGGTCCCCAGTTGCTTCTCCAGCTCCATCTCTGGGAACAAAGCTGTCCTCACCATCACGGGAGCCCAGTCTGAGGATGAGGCCAACTATCACTGTGGTCTGTGTATGGGTCGAGGTACTTACAAATGCCCAGTGATGGAGGGCCATGGAGAAGTGCCAACAAAACCTCCTCATGTGCTCAGAGGACTCAGCACATAGGGCCCGGAGTTGCTGATTGGAAAAATGGAACAAACTAAATACAAAGCTAACAGAAAGAAGACAATAATAAATGTTAACATAGATAAAAACAACTGCCAGGGAAGCCCAGAGAAAAACAAAATAGAAAATGCTAAAACAGTAGAGAATCAAACAAAACTGAGCAGGTATATATATTTGTTAGACAAGTTAGTGTTAGTCACTCAGTTGTGTCTGACTCTTTGTGACCCTATGGACTGTAGCCTGCCAGGCTTCTCTGTCCATAGGATATCTCAGGCAAGAATATTGGAGTATATTGCCATTTCCTTCTCCAGGCAAAGTTCTAGGTCCTAAAATTCTTGTTAATGCTTTAATGGATAAAATCTTTGAAAGCATTGGCAGGAAAATGCATTTGGACATAGAAGTATGTAAACAGTTAGTGGCCATGTGTGTCCACGTGATTTTAAATTATGTCCACAAATCCTTTCCTTCAAGGGTGCACCTTATACTTCCCTTCACATGTGGGCTGGGCTTCATGGCTCACTTCTAATGTTAGAACATTGTAGAAATGAAAATGAAGTGTCTGAGACTAGGTCATAAAAAGCACTGCAGCCTCTCTGCTCATCCTCTTGGATCACTCACTCTAGAAGCCAGCTTAGTCGAATCTTGAGAACACTCAGGTAGCCCAGTGGAGGCCCAGGTGAAAGAACTGAGGCTTTCTCCAAACAGCCAGCAAGGAAAGTGGTTTCAACAGCTGTGTGAGTAAGCAATCTTGGAAGGAAGTCCACCAGCCCATGTCAAGGCTTCAGATGACGGCAATCTCATGAAACCCTGAGCCAGAACACTCAGCTGAATTCTTCCTGGATTTCCAACTTTCAGCAGCATATGAGATAATATTGTTTTAAGCTGTTCAATTCAGTTCAGTTGCTCAGTCGTGTCTGACTCTTTGCAACCCCATGAACCGCAGCATGCCAGGCCTCCTTGTCCATCACCAATTCCCGGAGCTCAACCAAACCCATGTCCATTGAGTTGGTGATGCCATCCAACCATCTCATCCTCTGTCATCCCCTCCTCCTCCTTCCCTCAATCTTCCCCAGCATGAGAGTCTTTTCAAATGACTCAGCTCTTCTCATCAGGTGGCCAAAGTATTCGAGTTTCAGCTTCAGCATCAGTATTTTCAATGAATATTCAGGACTGATCTCCTTTAGGATGGACTGGTTGGATCTCCTTGCAGTCCAAGGGACTCTCAAGAGTCTTCTCCAACACATAAACTTCTTAAAAAACAGTTTAAAAGCATCAGTTCTTTGTCACATAGCTTTCTTTATAGTCCAACGCTCACATCCATACATGACCATTGGAAAAACCATAGCCTTGACTAGATGCAGGACAGCCTAGAGGAGCTATCCCACGTTGAAGGTCAGGAAGGGCGACGGTGGGGAAATACCCCTCGTCCAAGGTAAGGAGGAATGGTTGCACTTTGCTGGAACAGCTGTGAAGAGATACCCCACACCCAAGGTAAGAGAAACCCAAGTAGGACAGTAGGTGTTGCAAGAGGGCATCAGAGGGCAAACACACTGAAACCATACCCACAGAAAACTAGGCAATCTAATCACACTAGGACCACAGCCTTGTCTGACTCAATGAAACTAAGCCATGTCCATGAGGCAACCCAAGATGGGTGGGTCATGGTGGAGAGATCTGACAGAATGTGGTCCACTGGAGAAGGGAATGGCCAACCACTTCAGTATTCTTGCCTTGAGAACCCCATGAACAGTAGGAAAAGGCAAAATGATAGGATACTGAAAGAGGAACTCCCCAGGTCTGTAGGGGCCCAATATGCTACTGGAGATCAGTGGAGAAATAACTCCAGAAAAAATCAAGGGATGGCGCCAAAGCAAAAAGAATACCCAGCTGTGGATGTGACTGGTGATAGAAGCAAGGTCCAATGCTGTACAGAGCAATATTGCATAGGAACCTGGAAAGTCAGGTCCATGAATCAAGGCAAATTAGAAGTGGTCAAACAAGAGATGGCAAGAGTGAATGTCGACATTCTAGGAATCAGTGAACTAAATGGACTGGAATGGGTGAAGTGAATTCAGAGGACCATTATATCTACTACTGTGGGCAGGAATCCCTCAGAAGAAATGGAGTAGCCATCATGGTCAACAAAAAGAGTCCTAAATGCAGTACTTGGATTCAGTCTCAAAAATGACAGAATGATCTCTGTTCATTTCCAAGGCAAACCATTCAATATCACAGTACTCCAAGTCTATGCCCCAACCAGTAATGCTGAAGAAGCTAAAGTTGAACGGTTCTATAAAGACCTACAAGACCTTTTAGAACTAACACCCAAAAAAGATGTCCTTTTCATTATAGGGGACTGGGATGCAAAAGTAGGAAGTCAAGAAACACCTGGAGTAACAGGCAAACTTGGCCTTGGAATACGGAATGAAGCAGGGCAAAGACTAATAGAGTTTTGTCAAGAGATCCCACTGGTCATAGCAAACACCCTCTTCCAACAACACAAGAGAAGACGCTACACATGGACATCACCTGATGGTCAACACCGAAATCAGATTGATTATATTCTTTGCAGCCAAAGTTGGAGAAGCTCTATACAGTCAGCAAAAACAAGACTGGGAGCTGACAGTGGCTCAGATCAAGAAATGCTTATTGCCAAATTCAGACGGAAATTGAAGAAAGTAGGGAAAACCACTAGACCAATCCGGTATGACCTAAATCAAATCCCTTATGATTATACAGTGGAAGTGAGAAATAGATTTAAGGGCCTAGATCTGATAGATAGAGTGCCTGATGAACTATGGAATGAGGTTCATGACATTGTACAGGAGACAGGGATCAAGACCATCCCCATGGAAAAGAAATGCAAAAAAACAAAATGGCTGTCTGGGTAGGCCTTACAAATAGCTGTCAAAAGAAGAGAAAGGAAAAGCAAAGGAGAAAAGGAAAGATATAAGCATCTGAATGCAGAGTTCCAAAGAATAGCAAGAAGAGATAAGAAAGCCTTCTTCAGTGATCAATGCAAAGAAATAGAGGAAAACAATATGGGAAAGACTAGAGATCTCTTCAAGAAAATTAGAGATACCAAGGGAACATTTCATACAAAGATGTGCTCGATAAAGGACAGAAATGGTATGGACCTAACAGAAGCAGAAGATATTAGAAGAGGTGGCAAGAATACACAGAAGAACTGTCCAAAAATATCTTCACAACCCAGATCATCACGATGGTGTGATCACTGACCTAGAGCCAGACGTCCTAGAATGTGAAGTCAAGTGGGCCTTAGAAAGCATCACTATGAACAAAGCTAGTGGAGGTGATGGAATTCCAATCGAGCTATTTCAAATCCTGAAAGATGATGCTGTGAAAGTGATGCACTCAATATGCCAGCACATTTGGAAAACTCAACCATGGCCACAGGACTGGAAAAGATCAGTTTTCATTCCAATCCCAAAGAAAGGCAATGCCAAAGAATGCTCAAACTACCGCACAATTGCACTCATCTCACATGCTAGTAAAGTAATGCTCAAAATTCTCCAAGCCAGGCTTCAGCAATATGTGAACCATGAACTTTGAGATGTTCAAGCTGGTTTTAGAACAGGCAGCGGAACCAGAGATCAAATTGCCAACATCTGCTGGATTATGGAAAAAGAAGAGTTCCAGAAACACAGGGAGGCCTGGCGTGCTGCGATTCATGGGGTCGCAAAGAGTCGGACACGACTGAGCGAGTGATCTGATCTGATCTGTTTTATTGACTATGCCAAAGCCTTTGACTCTGTGGATCACAATAAACTGTGGACAATTCTGAAAGAGATGGGAATACCAGCGCACCTGACCTGCATCTTGAGAAATCTGTATGCAGGTGAGGAAGCAACAGTTAGAACTGAACATGGAACAACAGACTGGTTCCAAATAGGAAAAGGAGTACGTCAAGGCTGTATATTGTCACCCTGCTTATTTAAGTTATATGCAGAGTACATCATGAGAAATGCTGGGCTGGAAGAAACACAAGCTGGAATCAAGATTGCTGGGAGAAGTATCAATAACCTCAGATATGCAGATGACACCATCCTTATGGCAGAAAGTGAAGAGGAACTCAAAAGCCTCTTGATGAAAGTGAAAGTGGAGAGTGAAAAAATTGGCTTTAAGCTCAACATTCAGAAAATGAAGATCATGGCATCTGGTCCCATCACTTCATGGGAAATAGATGGTAAAACAGTGGAAACAGTGGCAGACTTTATTTTTCTGGGCTCCAAAGTCACTGCAGATGGTGAGTGCAGCCATGAAATTAAAAGACGCTTACTCCTTGGAAGGAAAGTTATGATCAACCTAGATAGCATATTCAAAAGCAGAGACATTACTTTGCCAGCAAAGGTTCGCCTAGTCAAGGCTATGGTTTTTCCTGTGATCATGTATGGATGTGAAAGTTGGACTGTGAAGAAGGCTGAGCGCCAAAGAATTGATGCTTTTGAACTGTGGTGTTGTAGAAGACTCTTGAGAGTCCCTTGGACTGCAAGGAGATCCAACCAGTCCATTCTGAAGGAGATCAGCCCTGGGATTTCTTTGGAAGGAATAATGCTAAAGCTGAAACTCCAGTACTTTATCCCCCTCATGAGAAGAGTTGACTCACTGGAAAAGACTCTGATGCTGGGAGGGATTGGGGGCAGGAGGACAAGGGGACGACAGAGGATGAGATGGCTGGATGGCATCACTGACTTGATGGATGTGAGTCTGAGTGAACTCTAGGAGTTGGTGATGGACAGGGAGGCCTGGCGTGCTGCAATTCATGGGGTTGCAAAGAGTCGGACTCGACTGAGTGACTGAACTGAACTGAACTGAACTGATGAGATGGACCTTTGTTGACAAAGTAATGTCTCTGCTTTTCAATATGCTGTCTAGTTTGGTCATAACTTTCTTTCCAAGGTGCAAGCATCTTCTGATTTCATGGCTGCAATCACCATCTGCAATGATTTTGGAGCCTGAAAAAATAAAGTCAGCCACTGTTTCCCCATCCATTTGCCATGAAGTGATGGGACCATATGTCATGATCTTAGTTTTCTGAATGTTGAGCTTTAAGCCAGCTTTTTCACTCGCCTCTTTCACTTTCATCAAGAGGTTCTTTAGTTCTTCTTAACTTTCTGCTGTAAGGCAGGACTTTTTCTTGGCAAAACTCTAGTAGCTTTTGCCCTGCTTCATTCTGTACTCCAAAGCCAAATTTGCCTGTTACTCCAGGTATTTCTTGACTTAGTACTTTTGCACTCCAGTCCCCTATAATGAAAAGGACATCTTTTGGGGGTGTTGTTCTAGAAGGTCTTGTAGGTCTTCATGGAACCCTTCAACTTCAGCTTCTTCAGGTTTACTGGTTGGGGCATAGACTTGGATTACCATGATATTGAACGATTTGCCTTGAAAAGAAACAGAGATTCTGTCCTTTTTGAGACTGTAAAGATCTCAAACATTTTGAGATCTTAAGCTATTAGTTTGGGGTAATTTGTTGTGCAGCAGTAGTTCATTAATGCACTGTCAATTTTGGGTGATGTCTTTATCCAAGGGTGCCTGTCCATTTAGTCCAATTTTAGCCAGAATCTGCTAAATCAGTTTAGAAAAAATACCCCACCCTTGATCTGACCACCCTCAGTATCAGCTCAAATTCCTTATCACTCACCTCACTACCTTATCAGCCTTGCCTAGCCTCGACAAGGATCCTCTCAGTTGAGCCAGAACCCACCCTCACCCTTATGGTCCTCTGAGTAAGTTTCCACCCACTGACACGCACCCTGTTACTGTTCATTGCTTTTCAGTCTCCCAGCCTCTCTTTGCAACCCCGTGGACCCACCCTGTTCTTAGCTGTAAATCTCAGCTATGTCCCGGCTGGAGTCAGACTTAAGCTCAATCTTCTCTCTCTCCGATTATAAGACCCCACTGTAGTATTCTTACCTTGAATAAAGTTTTTCTTACCATCTTTAGTTCAGTTTGGGCTTCCCTGGTGTCTCAGTGGTTAAAGCGTCTGCCTGGAATGCGGGAGACCCGGGTTCAATTCCTGGGTCGGGAAGATCCCCTGGAGAAGAAAATGGCAACCCACTCCAGTACTCTTGCCTGGAGAATCCCATGGAGGGAGGAGCCTGGTAAGCTACAGTCCAAGGGCTCGCAAAGAGTAGGACATGACTGAGCGACTTCATTCAGTTCAGTTCAGACTTAGTTCAGTTCAGTCACTCAGTCGTGTCCATCTTTTTGTGACTCCATGAATCGCAGCACGCCAGGCCTCCTGTGCATCACCAACTCCTGGAGTTCACTCAGACTCATGTCCATCGAGTCAGTGATGCCATCCAGCCATCTCATCCTCTGTCGTCCCCTTCTTGTCCTGCCCCCAATCCCTCCCAGCATCAGGGTCTTTTCCAACGAGTCAACTCTTGGCATGGGGTGGCCAAAGTACTGGAGTTTCAGCTTCAGCATCAGTCCTTCCAATGGAAGAAAACAGGGCAGCCCTTCCTTCCTCACTTTCCCCACTGTAACCATTCCCCGAGAGTGTCACCAGGTAGCGCTGTGCACCTGCTCAGAACTGGCCCACCCCAAACACACCAGATGGTCCCCTGACCCTGCACCCAGGGCTCACTGGACAGAGCTGGACGTGACAGCAGGTGCTTCCTCTCAGGGGACAAACGCAGAGCCCTGACCCCCAGGCCTCCTGCTGGGAGTGAAGCTGCACACAGGGCCTAGGAGTCACACCTGGAGGGTGATGGGCTCAGGGCATCATCAAGCCCCACCCTCTTCCCCAGGAGCAGAGGAGGGGAGCGGCCCCCAAGCGCACCCCTTGCACCCCTCCCTATCCTCGAAGCCTCTTCTGCTCCTCTCTTGCTCTTTCCTAAGAGCACCTCTCTGATCCATGACTTTCCTCCCCAATCCTGGGCTCCTCTCTACAACCCTTCACCACGGACCTCCTCCTCCAGACCAACGTCACTCTATCAGGTCATGGGTCGTTTTCCAGTCTTCCTTGACCAGACGCTCACTTCCTTGTCCTCCCTTTCAACCTCTCTAGCCCTCCTACCAGAGAAGCCTCAGGTCCCCAGACTTCACGTGTGAACCCAGCTCATCCCCTCCCGGCCAGGGCTGTCACTGCTGCCTTACCTGGACCTCCTTTAACTCAGCTTATCTTCCTATGATCACTTCTGAGTGTCCGAGGTCAGCAGACCTGACCTGTCACGCACCTTCCCTCAACTCAGCTCTGAGCTGACCTGTGGCTCCCATACCTCAGCCTGCCCTGTTTTCACAGGCTGCTCAGAGATAAGCACTCCCGAGTGGAGAGGCAATATGTGGCAGGAAGAGCTGGTTCTAGCCCTGCCTCAAAGTCCAAACAAGTTAGGAATGCAAATATCCTTGAGACAAAAACCTGTTTCCCCCACATCCATGGGGCTCCCAGGGCAAGGTGTTTGCCCCTCCCTTCCTGGTGCTCCTGAGACACGGAACCCAGCAGCCATCGGCACACAAGGGGCGGTCACACACCCCTGGATGAAGGAGCTGCTCACAGCACTTGCCCCCGGTTCCCAGGTCGGAGTCAGCAGCACAGAGCAGGGGGGTCAGTGCCGCCCTTGTTGGGTCACTGTGCAGTGAACGCATATCCTTGAGCTTCCACCACAGAAGCATGTCCTGTTAAAGGAAAAGGAAATGGAACCCAGAGTTTCTACAAGCAATTTCCACACAGTCCAGGACCCAGTAAAAAAAATGTCACTTCTATCAAGACCCAGGAAATATTGAAGGGAAATGAGATGGCATAGACATCAATGCTGAGATGCTTCACATGATAAAATCAGGTGGCAGATATTTTTAGGGACAAATCATCAAATCTATTTGATGAGCAAATACACTTTTGGATCCAAAGAAGAAGGAGATAAATGGAAGGGAAAAAAAATGAATCATGAGAACAACATAGAATCACTTGAAAATACAATGGGTGAAAATGAAAAAGAATTCTCTGTACACTATCAAAGACATGTAATATTTATTATTTGATTCATTTATTTGTTCACTGACAAAGTATTTGTGTGACAGAAACAAAAGGCAGCCTCTCCTTCCTCAAAGGCTTCCCAGTTTTCATGAGTGGTAAAGACCCACTTGCCAATGCAAGAGACATAAGAGATGTGGGTTCTATCCCTGGGGTGGGAAGATCCTCTGCAGCAAGAAACGGCAACCCACTCCAGTGTTCTTGCCTGGAGAAGCCCATGGACAGACGGGCCTGGTGGGCTACAGTCCATGGGGTCACAAAAGAAGCAAGACAGGATTGAGAACCAAGCATCTGAGCAGCAGCTTGCTCATCAGACCACCACCGTGAACATTCCCCGAGTGCGTCACCAGGGGGCGCCGTGCATCTGCTCAGATCTGGCAACCCTTCAACAAATGCGCTGGAGAAGGCAGTGGCAGCCCACTCCAGTACTCTTGCCTGGAAAATCCCATGGACGGAGGAGCCTGGTAGGCTGCAGTCCATGGGGTCTCAAAGAGTCGGAAACAACTGAGCGACTTCACTTTCGCTTTTCACTCTCGTGCATTGGAGAAGGAAATGGCAACCCACTCCAGTGTTCTTGCCTGGAGAATCCCAGGGACGGGAAGGCTGGTGGGCTGCTATCTACGGGGTCGCACAGAGTCGGACACGACTGAAGGGACTTAGCAGCAGCAGCAACACACCGACATGGTTCCCTAAGCTTGCCCTGCACCCGGGGTCAGCAGCCTGAGTTGGATGTGACAGCAGGTGCTTCCTCTCAGGGGACAGACTCAGAGCCGTGGCCCCCAGGCTTCCTGCTGGGACTGAAGCTGCACCCGGGGCCGAGCACCCAGAATTGGAGGGTGAAGGGTCAGGTGGTCATCAGTCCCCACCCTCTTCCCAGAAACAGAGGAGGGGAGGAGCCCCCAGAGCCCGCCCCATGCACCCCTGCAGCTCTCCTCAACCAGCCCCTGCTCTTCCTCATCGCTTTGCTCAGAGCTTGCCCTCTCACTCGCCTCATTCATGACTTTCCTCCCAATCCTGGGCCTCTCTCTTTCTACAGACCTACACTGTTGATCTCCATGGTCACGACCCAGCTCACTGTGTCAGAAGATCATAGACGTGTTTCCAGATCTTCCTGAACTGGACACTCACTTCCTCGGCCCCTCCTCGAACCTCTCCAACCCTTCCTTCCCTAGAAGCCTCAGGTCTCTGACTCTCAGGTGTGACCCCTACTCATCTGCTCCATTCTCCTCCCCAGGGTCACCTCATTTCCCAGGGGATTCTTGAATCCCTCGTGTAGCTGATTTATTCCCTGAGACCTCAGACTCCATCCTGTGTGCCCATCGAGTGAGGAATCAGGAGGGGAGAGAAACCCTGGTCCTGAGACCTGGAGATGATTCCTGGCTGAGGAGTGTCTGTGCTCAGCTGCTGTAGGACTGACTTTATGCACAGTGAGCCTGGCAGAAGCTGCTGGGGCCCTGGGCTGGGAAAGCAGACCCTGTCCTGGGGCTCTGCCCCCAGGGCTGTGACTGCTGCTCTGACTCTGATGCTGGGAGGGATTGAGGGCAGGAGGAGAAGGGGACAACAGAGGATGAGATGGCTGGATGGCATCACTGACTCGATGGATGCGAGTCTGTGTGACTTCTGGGAGTTGGTGATGAACAGGGAGGCCTGGCGTGCTGCAGTTCATGGGGTCGCAAAGAGTCGGGCACGACTGAGCGACTGATCTGATTTGTCTGACCATGTCTATGGTCCCGTCTGAGATTCCTGAGAACAGCTGATCTGTCTTGTCATGTCAGGTGTCTCTTCTGAGATCTCAGACCGACCCATGGCTCTGATAACTCAGCCTGCCCTGTTTCACAGAGAGAACGTCCTGCTACGACATAAAAATCCTTCAGTGGAGCTGCTGTGTCAGAAAGGCTTTAAAATGATATTATTTAAAGAACAGAGGCTACAAGGAAAATTATGTTTTAGAAATAGTACCATGGGAATGCAGAATTAAAACAGAACCAAAGTTGGACACAGCTTAGTGACTTAACAATGGCATTTTCTTCAGTTAAATTTAGGCATCTATTTTAAGTGAGGACCTCAGATTTTTACTACTCCATAAACACATTTTGGTTCATTGAAAATGTCAGAATCACACATCCACTGTGTAACACTCACATGCACTACAGGGTAAGCTACAGTTGGCTACTGTTTTGTATCCAAACACATCCTGAAGGTATAATTACAAAACCACTCTGGGGAAAGTTGACTCTAAGAGCTCTATCACCAGGTCAGGATGTGTGCTTGGGCCAGGACAGCAGGGGGCGCTCTGAGGCTTTTCCTGAGTGTTGGGGGCGGTGGCGGTGAGAGCACAGCCGAGCCCCCTGGTACTTTCTGGTGCCTAAAGATGTGGATTTCCAGCTTTTACATTCCACACCCAAGCCCCAGGAAACCCCGTCCCTGATCATACACTGGGCTCCCTCAGGCACAGGAAGCTGAGTCAGGTCCCAGAGGTGATCAGAGCATTGTGGGGTTGGAGGGGAGGACGGTTATTTGCATGAAAGGCCCCGCCCCCTCTCAGGGTATGAAGAGGGGTAGGAGCGCTGTGGGGACGCTCTGCTCAGCTGTGGGGCCACAGACTGCAGGACGCCCTGACATGCCCACCATGGCCTAGTCCCCTCTGCTCCTCACGCTGGTGACTCTCTGCACAGGTGACTGGATGGGAGGACAGGGCAAGGGCCCTGGGAAGACTCACAGGCCTTGCTCCACTTTAGCTTGTCTGGACCCCCGAGTCACCGTCTCTGTCTCTCTCCCTTCCAGGATCCTGGGCCCAGGCTGTGCTGACTCAGCCGCCCTCCGTGTCCGGGTCCCTGGGCCAGAGGGTCTCCATCACCTGTTCTGGAAGCAGCAGCAACGTTGGATCTGGCAATTATGTGGGCTGGTACCAACAGATCCCAGGATCGGGCCTCAGAACCCTCATCTATGGTGCGAGCAGTCGAGCCTCGGGGGTCCCCGACCGATTCTCCGGCTCCAGGTCTGGGAATACAGCCACCCTGACCATCAGCTCGCTGCAGGCTGAGGACGAGGCGGATTATTTCTGTTCATCTTATCAGAGTGGTGGCACTATAGCACAGTGCTCCAGGCCAGGGGGAAGTGAGACAAGAACCTGCTCTCCTCAGACATGGGCCTCTGCCATAGCAGCCACTTCTGTTGTCTGTCTGATTTAAACTGCGGTCTGAGCCCGACACGAGGGATTTGGTCCAGGAAATATTTTCAGATCTTCATTCTGCCTCCTCACCAACGCTTTTCTTTGGCAACCACATACTATATGAATATCTGAAGTTGAGCAGAAGGCCCTGAATGCCAGAGGCAGGTCCTGGCAGACAGAGTCCATGACAGTCAGGTCAGAACCAGAGAGACAGCATCCAGCTGTGGCTGATTCAGGATACTTCAGCTCCTCGGCCGTCCCTGGGCTGAGCTGAGGTGCAAGCTGCTGCTCCTGCCTTTCCTATGACCACCTCTCAGGCTCCCCAGGAGCTCCAGGTCTGTGGGAACTAGAACAGGACTCCTGTCTCACTGGGGGAGGCGGGGCAGACCAGGGGCTTCCTGCTCAGGCTGTGCTGGACCTTCTGCTGCTGCTGCCCCACCCTGCGTCCAGGTCATCAGGGGGTCTCCCTGAGCATGAAGGCTCCTCCTCTCCCCTCTATCTGCAAAGTCCCTCCAGCAGCCCATTCCCAGGAGAGGGTCTCAAAGGACACAGAAAATCTGTCTCCCATCACTGGGGACACAGGGTCTGTTAGTTCTCTATCTCAGTGTCCAAGGTGGGGGTTCATCAGCGCATCTCAGCCCTGCGAGGCCCCCAAGCCCTCGGGCCTCTCTACTACACGGCGAGCAGGTCCTGCTCTCAGCCTCCTCTGTCCGCTCGTGGTTTCCAGGGCTCAGGCAGCAGGGACTCAGCCAGGGTCGGTGACTCTATGGACGCTCAGCCACACTCACCTGCCTGGGAACAGCAACACTGTTGGCATTGAGGGGGCAACTTGGCTTCCATCTCAGTCGTGCTGAGTCCCAAGCTCCTGACCACAGGAATCACAACCTGCCCTCAGGATCTCAGCGAGGCTGGTAGGCTCCAGGTCGGGTAGGGCCCCCTGACCGTCTCTGGGCCCGGCCCGAGGACAAGGATGATTGTTCCTGCTCAACTGGGACTCAGCCCTGCTGCTCACAGGAGGCTTCACCCAGGGGGAAGTGACCCCAACCCTGAGCTCCTGGCCTCCCTCGCACGTAGGGTCATGGAGCACAGGTCACACACCTGTGTCCTGCTCCCTGTCATTGTCCTTTCACAAAAACGTGCGGGGATTGCACACTGGCTGCCTGGGCTGTGGGGCCACAGTTAACAGTGATGTCTTTTGGAATAAGTGGGATTATTCCTTCTAATTCTCTCTTTTCCCTTAAGCCTTAACTTTGCCTTACCCTCAAATTTCATACACACAAAATGACATATTTTCTACTGTGTCAGAGGAACTTTGCTTAATAGGCTCCAAATCAAGCAGTGCGGATCTTTTTCTGGTGGAATCAGGCCTCACACACAGCTACTGAGAAAGGAACACAACTACTGCACGTTGTGGGAAGCGGATAGTTTAGCAGCAGCTCAGAAATGGACATAAAGTCGTATTTTGTTTCACATGGTGAGAATAAGAATGGAGGGGCCACACTTCACAACAGACTGCACAAATTTCCCCCTGAAGCCCCTCCCCTGCTGTTCCTGTTCTTCTGCTCCATGTAAGAGCATATGGGGAAAGAAAATCCAGGATACTCCACGTCATTCCCACTGACCTGTAGAGACACGTGATCATTTTAAGTTCTGATCATAACTCACGTGGTTTTCTATTATTTTCATTTGGTATGTCGGGAGAATCTTAATTTAATGGTTGTTTTGTTAACTTTCTTCTACAAAGTTGCAAGTAGATCAGGCCACCCCTGTTTAGTAATGGTTTCTCTGAGGAGAGGCTGGCTTCTGCCCTAGAGCTGGTGCTGCTGAGAGTGTCACACCGCAGCCCTGAGGCCCTGGACTCTTGTGACTGGCATTGGTTTCATGCCCTGTGTGTGTGGAGACCATTGTCCCCTCACAGACCACAGCTGACTCTGTGGCTCCCTGCACCCTGAGCAATGACATCAGTGTCGGCTGCTCTGCTGTTACTGGAACCAGCAGAAGCCAGCAAGCCCTCCTCGGTCCTCCAGTCCTACCACTCAGACTCCAGTAAGAACCAGGCTCTGGAGTCCCCGCGGGTTTTCTGGATCCAAAGATGCCAACGCGGGGCTCCTGCTCGTCTCTGGGCTGCAGCCTGAGCACGAGGCTGACTCTGACCGTGCAGGCTGGTGCAACAGGGCTTCTCACAGTGACACAGGTAGACGGGAAACTGGGACGAGAGCCTCAGCCTGTCAGGGGCTTGCTCTTAGAGTACTGTCAGATCGTAAATAATACCCCAGAATCCATTAATCCCTGAGGTGTGTTCTGGTTCATAGTAAGTCTACTCCCAGTTGTACAGTCAGTTGTGCTGAAGTCTCAGAAAATGAAAACAATTTCTGATACCACTGAGGTGCACCCTGGTCATCCATGTGATCACGGGAGCTGTGGAGCTGAGCTCCCTCACTTGAGATGAGGAGCAGGAGGCTTTCCCAGATGCGCCTTCAGCAGAGTCCATGGAGCATCCCAGCAGGCAGATCGTCCCCCAGGGTGTGAACCCTGCTCCTGAAGGAGCAGAGCAGAGAGCATGAGGGGTGAGGGGCACCAGTGATACATCCCAGGAGGCAGGGAACCCCAGGAGTGGTTCTCCTGACCCACAGATGCTGGCTCTGTCCTGCCCTCCCCTCCTCTTGTCTCCACCCCATTGGAGCATTTCCTACTTCATGGCTGGGGTGGTCTGTGGACTGTCAGCATCAGGGGCTCCCCTACTGTTGTGCCCGTGTCCTTCTGCTTGTGATGCCCCTGATGAGTCCAGATCCTAGGGCCGCACAGCCTGTAGAAGGGTCATAGGGGAAGTGGGGATCACCATGGCAATGATCACAAGAGATTCCAGGCAAAGTCTCTGCCTTTGTGACTCAGGATAGAGGTGAGGGACAGTCAGGGGTTCACCCCTGTCCTCTGGCTCCTGGATCAAGTTCACACTCCTTGATCACTTTGAACCCTGGCCTGATGAGATGGCTGGTCATCAGTGTCACACAGCTCAGCACTAACCACAGACATAAAGAAATCCTGTGTGAGGGGATGTCTGATGAAAGCTTGTCCTGTACTCCCGTGTTGGACCCATTACTGCCCTGACCCTGTGATGTCACCAGTGCTGGTTCAGGTCTCTGCTGTCACTTGTGCTATTAAATCCAGGCAGTCTCACCTCCTCATCCTGCTCCATCATTATGGGGTCCATGAAACAGTTCCTTTTTCGCTCTGGTCTCCAAATACAAGCACAATGCCCATGTGCCCAGATACACAGGGGCCCTCACAGGTACTGAGCAGGATGTCGAGGAAGCAGGAGTCCAGCAGCTGTGCCCTGGAGCCCCAGGGGGCCTCTCCCACCCCCCGCCAGGTCCCTCTCCTGCTCCAGGCTTTGTGCTCTGCCTTGAACCCTGACCCTTAGGGAAGCTGGGTGCTTCCCTTTCTGTGGATTGATGCCTGAAGAGCCCCCCTCTCCATGTATTGGGAGACCATGCCCATTAGGACGCAGCTCTCAGACTCCTCACTTGCCCATACTCTCATCTTTTGCCTCATGATCTCTCCCCGTTTTCCCTCCGTGCTTACTTGTTAAGATGATATTAGATAAATGTCACTATTTTGGACACAGATCTTATAAACCCACCTCCATTAAACCTATCGACTCCAACAATCAAAGGTTCGGTTAGACTTCACCATGTCCAATGAAGATCAGGTAACAGTCATAAGGGTTTCTCAACCAGAGATGAAACAGGAGCCCAGACAAGGATGAGATTCCCATTTATAGGCATAATCATTTATACCAAACATTTAAAATGGAAAGATTACAAAATTAGACTAAAAACATCTTTAAATATCTGAGTCAAAGAGAAGCACTGTGAGGACCGTGACCAAGGGTAAATGAGAAGCCCTGGAAGTGACCAAGAAGAGGTTTGTTCTTCCTGAGAGCCTCCTATTCTCTTTGCAAAGAGAGAAATAAGAAGAGAGCCATGCAGTCTGGGCTGGGAAGGTGCCGGGAGGCCCTGCAAATTCAACCTTGACTACCTATCAAGCTGGGAAGGAAATTCAGACAGAATCATGACCAGGCACCACCCACGGGCATGCTGGGAGTTTGAACCCTGGAAACTCAGGTTCAAGTGGTTGTGTTCTGGTAGTGAACCCACGAGCCAGGCAGAGCACACTCAGACATCAGAGAATCCTGAAATTCATTAGTTTATCAGCATACCATTCAGAGGTCTGAGGTCATTAGGTACCTGGAAAAATCAGGCCCAAAATTGACGAAGGGGACTCATTGTACTGCCCTGGGCGGTGACATCAGGAAGACCCAGCTGTAAGTGTGAGAAAGCCCTTCCAGGAGGCTGTGGTGAGAAGTGGGGGAGGAGGAGGTCTGAGGCCAGCAGGGGGCGCTAGGATCTGTCCGGAGAGCACAGAGTCCTGGCCAGGCAGGCTGGCACCTCCTGTGTTGGCTCTTGCCCACGTGGGCAGCAGGGTCCCCAGTGCAGGGTGATGTCCTGCACCTGGGCCCCCAGGGGACACGGCAGCTCTCAGTTCAGAGCCACAGGCTTGCCTCTCAGTTCCTGCTACTCTGTCGTGGGGTCAGTGCCCAGACCCCACATCCAACCAAGGAGAGAAGGACGGTCATACAACACAAATGAACATCCTTCAGGAACCTCGACCTCCAAGGATACCTGGACAGGGGATGAGAGACCCCTGCAGAGGCTGCCCCATTGCCCACAGAATGCCCGGGTGTTCCCAGTGGAAGAGGGATGCAGGCAAGGACCCTCTCACCATCTGTGTCATTTAAAAACGTTCCCTGGTGTGTAATTCGGCAGTTTCAACATTTCGAATTGAACTATTGAAACTGATATTATGTCAGTTTTTGTGGCTCCGTTACTCATTCCTTCCCGTTATATTAATAGTTTATACTAACAGTTGTAACATGAAATATATGAATTTACAAGCTCCACCAAACTGTCATCAATATGTTCCTATAATAAAAGAATTCAGTAGGAATACATATTTTTCACCTCTATGAGCTGAGGTTCTCAAACACCTCTGACAAAAATCGTGTGAATTTTATTAAACAGCTACTTTAGCAGCAAATCTGACATGAATACAAAATAAGGATAGTATTTACATTTTTACGTCAAAGAAACAAGAGGTGAACAAGACTTTCCCATCTCTTCCACACACGTTAACTTGAGATGTCTGAGCTCCTTCTCCTCCTCGTTGCCCACACATCCCTCCTCCATCCCTCGTCCATCGGCTCCACCCAGAACCACAGGGAAGGGAGTTTTACAAGGTCCACGATGCTCACCACATCTACCTGTTCACACACCGTGTTTTTCTATTTCTGATGATGAGACATGTTCCAACTTTGTTGAAACTGAACTTGCCAGTTATCATAATTGCATGATGAAATGGTGACCTTTACCCGTAAAATCTGCAGTTCTATTGAAAGTACTCCACATGGTCATGGCTGTTTACATCACAGGACTCTCTCACCCTAAGCCTGCCCATGTGGCTCTGCATGCCACTCCCCACCTCCCATTCTGGTCTCCACATCTCCCATCCTGGTCTCCCCACTGCTGAGATTAGAGACAGTTTAAAAGAGTGCTTTCAAGGGCCACCCCTCACCCTTCACACCAAAACATGCCCTTGTGCTCAGAGGGCTCAGCACTTAGTGGCAGGAGAGGTGGGGAGGGGGTGGGACAAGTCAGGGTCCCCATGGGGAGGGAGGGTCTGGGCCCGTCTCCTGTCTGGTGCTTCATGGCCACGTGTCTCCTCCCCGCTCTCCCCAGTGTGTCCACCTCTCCAAGGGGACCCCTCTCTGCCCCTGTTGTTGGGAAGGAGGCTTGACTCCACAGGGAGACTCAGACCCCACCACTGCCTTTAGGACACTTGT
Source organism: Tragelaphus eurycerus (assembly GCA_935064755.1). Classification (NCBI taxonomy): domain Eukaryota; kingdom Metazoa; phylum Chordata; class Mammalia; order Artiodactyla; family Bovidae; genus Tragelaphus; species Tragelaphus eurycerus. The sequence continues at coordinate 22,108 of CAKXYN010000463.1, read as the reverse complement.
CATTCAGATCACACTAAGAGATGTACAGCATCATGAACTTGATCTTGGAGACAAATTAATATTCCATTTGCCCGAAGGGGCACCCCCAGTGGAATTTTCTAGAGTGCAGTTTCCCAACTGGAGCTCCTGAATCACAGCCTTTTGTTGGTGGCAGGAAGCTGTGGTTAACAAGAAACTGCCCCCTCTCCCCAAATATTTAGGAGCATCAAAATTCCAGATGGATGTCTTTGTCTGTTATTGGGAAATAGCCCCTGAGAATTGTCTTACAATTCAGTCCAGGCATATTCATTCCCCAAAATACATTCACTCCCAGTTTTTGGATTTTGATAAATTCAAACTCCCAGAAACACAATTCACATCCGAGGCCATGAGGAAAACTGTGTCTTAATTTAAGCGTAAGACTGGAAGTTGGGAGGAATTTCCGCAAACCTGTGCTGTCTAAGGACACACCTGGAGGCTCATGGGAGGATTATGTTCCTGGAAGAACCTTACTCAGAACTGGCCCCAAAAATCCCCACACTCTTGGCTGACTGCCTGGGGTCCCGGATGCCAGGTCATGGCTGGGCTCCTCAGCACGTGGACAGCCTCCAGGCCCCGCCCCACAAACTGTGCGCGGGGGAGATGGAGCAGCAACAAGGGGAGACCGAGTGAGGGCAAAGCAGGCTCCTGTGCACCCCGGACCCCCCTGCTGGTGACTGTGGGGCCAGGAGGACATGGGCCTGACGCCACCTAGATCATCAGTGCTGAATGTGAGATGAGGCCCGGGGTTCGCCCTGCGATCACCCCCTCCCTCCCTGGTGTCCCAAGTCCTCAGAATCCAGGGAGCTGAGCTTCACGCTCCGCAGCACTGCAGGCCCCTCAGCCTGTCTCTCCTCCCCGAGGGCAGAGCCCAACAAGGAGTGGTCTCAAACCCCTGGGTGGAAGGAACTGCTGACGGGAGTTGCCCCATGTGCCCGGGTCAGCTTCAGGCACAGAAAAGGGGGGTCAGAGAACCCGGTTGTTGGGTCACTGGGCAGAGGATACACTCCCCTCACTGATGGGCTCTTAGTTGAAAATGCAGCTCTTTCCTTCCCCACATTTTCCCACCGTGGACATTCCCCGAGCGCGTCACCAGGGGGCGCTGTGCATCATCTCGAAACCCGCGGAACCTGAGCACACCAGATGGTCCCCTGACCTAGGCTCGGCCCTGGGCTCAGTGGACTGAGTTGGAGGTCTCAGCAGGAGCTTCCTTTCAGGAGAAAGACTTAGAGCCCCGACCCCTCAAGCTCTGGGAGTGAAGCTTCAAACAGGACTGAGGACCCAGAATTAGGGTCCTGTTCAACGTCGTTAGACTCTACTCACTTCCCCGGGAGCAGAGAGGAGAGGAGCCCCCAGAGCCGAGCCCCCTGCATCCCTCAGCTCCCCCCTTGCCTCATCTGGCTACTCTTCAACCCTTTCCTCGGGGTCTCTCTCCTCCTCTTATGCTTCATGACTTTCCTACCCAATCCCGGGCTCCTCTTCATTATACAACCCTCCATGCGAGACAGCCTCCAGACACCCTCTCAGTCCTGACCCCTTAAGCAGCCAGGACGCCATGGACAGACTGGTGCTGAAGGGTCTGAGGGGAGGCTATGGTCAGCTCTGAAGTCATGGGGGACACAATGGGATTTTGGCCCTAAGGAGGGGACAGTGCCCAGAGCAGGGAGCAGGATCTGTCCCTGAGGGGCTCTGATCAGCAAGTCATAGGATACGTATCTGGGCCTGGACACCAGGGGGCTCGGGGACAATTCTTGAGGGTTGGTGGGTGAGAGCTGGACCCAGTCCCCTGGCACTGCATGGTGGCTTCACCTCAGGGTTCCCAGCTGTGACCTCCCACCCCTGGGCACCCACAGCCATGCCCATGCCACCCCCTGGGCACCCTCAGACACAGGGACCTGATCCAGAGAGCAGGGAGGTGTCAGAGAGCTGCGAGGTGGAGTATGGGGGCAATCGTGGGGTTATTTACATGAATGAACACACTCTCTCTTAGTATGAAGAGGGGTTGGAGAGGTGGGGATGCTCTGCTCAGCTGTGGGGCCACAGACAGCAGGACGCCCTGACCATGTTCACCATGACCTGGTTCCCTCTACTCCTCACCATGGTCACTCTCTGCACAGGTGACTGGATGTGGGGACTGGGGAAGGGCCCTGGGAAGACATGTCCCTTCTCTGCCCTCTCCTTCCTGAAGCCCACAGTCACCATCTCTGTCTCTCCCTCTTCCAGGATCCTGGGCTCAGGCTGTGCTGACTCAGCCGCCCTCCATGGCCAGGACTTCAGGTCAGAGGGTCAACCTGTCCTGCACTGGAAGCAGCAGCAACACTGGGGTTATTATGTGAGCTGGTACCAACAGCTCCCAGGGAAGGCCCCCACACTTCTGATCTATGAAAATAGCAAACAAGCCTCAGGACTCCCAGACTGATTCTCTGGCTCCAAGTCTGGCAAGTTGGCCTCTCTGACCACCTCAGTTCATGCTGAGGATGATACTGATTACTACTTTTTCTCATGGGCTGATGGCTTGAAAGTTTGCACAGTGCTTCAGGCCAGAGAGAAGGAGACAAAAACCTGCTTCCCCCACAGCCATGGGGCTCCCAGGGCAAGGTGTTTGCCCCTCCCTTCCTGGAGTCCCTGAGTCCACAGAACCCAGCTGTCTGGGTGTCCCCTGACTGCAGCTCAGCTGCCCCTCCCTAGCGCAGCGGCACACAAGGGGTGGTCACACACCCCTGGATGACGGAGCTGCTCACAGCAGTTGCCCCCGGTTCCCAGGTCGGAATCAGCAGCACAGAGCAGGGGGGTCAGTGCTGCCCCTGCTGGGTCACTGGGCAGCGAATGCACATCCCTGAGCTTCCGCCACAGAAGCATCTCCTGTTAAAGGAAAAGGAAATGGAACCCAGAGTTTCTACAAGCAATTTCCACACAGTCCAGGATCCAGTAAATATTGTCACTTCTATCAGGAACCAGGAAACGAAGTATTGGGAAGTGAGATGGCATCGACATCACTGGTGAAATGCCTGAGATGATGAAATCAGGTGACACATGTTTTTAGGGACAAATCATCAAATCTATTTGATGAGCAAATACAAACACTTTTGGGTCCTTAAAGGAGAAGGAGGTAAATGGAAGGGGAAAAAAATGAATCATGAGAACAAGATAGTCAGAATCACTTGAAAATTCAATGTGTGAAAATAAAAAGAATTCTCTGTACACTCGCAAAGACATGTAATATTTATTATTTGATTCATTTACTTGTCCACTGACAAAGTGTTTGGTGACAAAAAAAAAGGCAGCCTCTCCTTCCTCAAAGGCTTCCCAGTTTTCACGAGTGGTAAAGACCCACTTGCCAATGCAAGAGACATAAGAGATGCGGGTTCTATCCCTGGGGTGGGAAGATCCTCTGCAGCAAGAAACGGCAACCCACGCCAGTGTTCTTGCCTGGAGAAGCCCATGGACAGACGGGCCTGGTGGGCTACAGTCCATGGGGTGGCAAAGAAGCAAGACAGGATTGAGAACCAAGCATCTGAGCAGCAGCTTGCTCATCAGGCCACCACCGTGAACGTTCCCCGAGTGCGTCACCAGGGGGCGCTGTGCACCTGCTCAGAACTAGCAACCCTGCAACAAATGCGCGGGAGAAGGCAGTGGCACCCCACTTCAGTACTCTTGCCTGGAAAATCCCATGGACGGAGGAACCTGGTAGGCTGCAGTCTATGAGATCTCGAAGAGTCAGACACAACTAAGCAACTTCACTTTCCTTTTTCACTCTCATGCATTGGAGAAGAAAATGGCAACCCGCTCCAGTGTTCTTGCCTGGAGAATCCCAGGGACGGGGAAGCCTGGTGGGCTGCTGTCTATATGGTCGCACAGAGTTGGACATGACTGAAGCGACTTACCAGCAGCAGCAACACACTGACATGGTCCACTGACCTGGCCCTGGTCCTGGGCTCAGCAGCCTGAGTTGGACGTGACAGCAGGTGCTTCCTCTCAGGGGACAGACTCAGAGCCACGGCCCCCAGGCCTCCTCCTTGGAGTGAAGCTGCACACCGGGCTGAGCCCCCAGAATTGGAGGGTGAAGTGATCAGGTGGTCATCAGTCCCCACCCTCTTCCCAGAAACAGAGGAGGGCTCTCCCCAGAGCCCACCCCGTGCACCCCTCCAGCTCTCCTCAGCCTGCTCCTGCTCCTCCTCATCTCTTTGCTCAGAGCCTGCCCTCCCAATCCCCTCATTCATGACTTTCCTCCCAATCCTGGGCCTCTCTCTTTCTACAGACCTACACTGTTGATCTCCATGGTCATGACGCAGCTCACTCTGTCAGAAGATCTTGGACGTGTTTCCAGATCTTCCTGAACTGGACACTCACTTCCTCGGCCCCTCCTTGAACCTCTCTAACCTTTCATTCCTGTGAAGCCTCAGGTTTCTGGCTCTCAGGTGTGACCCATACTCGTTGCCTCCCTGCTTCTCCCCATTTTCCCCTCATTTCCCATGGGATCTTGAATCCCTCGTGTAGCTGATTTATTCCGTGAACACTCACACTCCATCCTGTGTGCCCATTGAATGAGGAATCAGGAGGGGAGAGAAACCCTGGTCTTGAGACCTGGAGATGATTCGTGGCTGAGGAGTGTCTGTGCTCAGCTGCTGTGGGGCTGGCTTTATGCACAGTGAGCCCGGGAGAAGCTGCTGGGGCCCTGGGCTGGGAAAGCACACCCTGTCCTGAGGCTCTGCCCCTGGGCCCGTGACTGCTTCTCTGTCTGACCATGTCTATGGTCCCGTCTGAGATTCCTGAGGACAGCTGATCTGCCTTGTCATGTCCTGTGTCTCATCTCAGATCTGAGACCGACCCATGGCTCTGATAACTCAGCCTGCCCTGTTTCTCAGAGAGAACATCCTGCTACAACATAAAATCCCCCAATGGAGATGCCATAATGTCAGAAAGTCTTTAAAGTTATCTTATTTAAAGAACAGAGGCTACATGGAAAATTATGCTTTAGAAATAGCACCATGGGAATGAAGAATTAAAACAGAGCCAGAGTTGGACACAGCTTAGTGACTTAAGAACATTTTCTTCAGTTAAATTTAGGCATCTATTTTAAGTGAGGACCTCAGATTTTTACTACTCCATAAACACATTTTGGTTTATTGAAAATCTCAAAATCACACACGCGCTGTGTAACACTCACATGCACTACAGGGTAAGCTACAGTTGGCTGCTGTTTTCTATCCAAACACATCCTGAAGGTGTAATTACAAAACCACTTCGGGGAAAGTTGACTCTAAGAGCTCTATCACCAAGTCAGGATGTGTGCTTGGGCGAGGACAGCAGGGGGCGCTCTGAGGCCTTTCCTGAGCGTTGGGGGCGGTGGCGGTGAGAGCACAGCCCAGCCCCCTGGTACTTTCTAGTGCCTTAAGATCTATATTTCCAGCTTTTACATTCCACATCCAAGCCCCAGGAAACCCTGTCCCTGATCATACACTGGGCTCCCTCAGGCACAGGAAGCTGAATCAGGTCCCAGAGGTGATCAGAGCATTGTGGGGGTTGGAGGGGAGGACGGTCATTTGCATGAAAGGCCCCGCCCCCTCTCAGGGTATGAAGAGGGGAAGGAGCGGTGTGGGGACGCTCTGCTCAGCTGTGGGGCCACAGACGGCAGGACGCCCTGCAATGTGCACCATGGCCTGGTCCCCTCTGCTCCTCACCCTGGTTGCTCTCTGCACAGGTGACTGAATGGGGGGACAGGGGAAGGGCCCTGGGAAGACACACGGGCCCTCCTTCCTGCTCCCTGCTCTCGTGTCTGGACCCCCCGAGTCACCATCTCTGTCTCTCCCTCTTCCAGGATCCTGGGCCCAGGCTGTGCTGACTCAGCCGCCCTCCGTGTCTGGGCCCCTGCGCCAGAGTGTCTCCATCACCTGCTCTGGAAGCAGCAGCAACATCGGTACATATAATGTAGGCTGGTACCAACAGCTCCCAGGATCGGGCCTCAGAGCCGTCATCTATGGTACTAGCAGTCGACCCTCAGGGGTCCCCGACCGATTCTCCGGCTCCAAGTCTGGCAACACAGCCACCCTGACCATCAGCTCGCTCCAGGCTGAGGACGAGGCGGATTATTTCTGTTTAACTTATGACAGCAGTAGCAGTACTAACACAGTGATCCAGGCCAGGGGGGAAGTGAGACAAAAACCTGCTCTCCCCCAAGTCATGGGCCTCCCAGGGCTGAAGCATCTCCTGCCAAAGCAGCCACTTCTGTTTTCTGTTTGATTTAAAACGGGGGTCTGAGCCCCACACCAGGAAATTGGTCTGGGAAATCCTTTCAGTTCTTCTTTCAGCCGCCCCACCAAGGCTTTCTTTCGGCAACCACATTTTATATGATTATCTGAAGCTGAGCAGAAGGCCGTGAATGCCAGAGGCAGGTCCTGGCGGACAGAGTCCATGACGGTCAGGTCAGAACCAGAGAGACAGCGTCCAGCTGTGCCTGATACAGGACACTTCAGCTCCTTGGCCGTCCCTGGGCTGAGCTGAGGCCCAGGCTGCTGCTCCTGCCTTTCCTGTGACCGCCTCTCAGGCTCCCCCAGAGCTCCAAGCATTCGGGGACTAGACCAGGACTCAGGTCTCACTGGGGGACTGGGGACAGCCCAGGAGCTTCCTGCTCAGGCTCTGCTGGACCTTCTGTTGCTGCTCCCGACCCTGTGTCCAGGTCATCGGAGAGTGTGCCTGAGCATGGAGGCTCCTCCTCTCCCCTCTGTCCTCAAAGTCCCTACAGCAGCCCATTCCCAGGAGAGTGTCTCAAAGGACACAGAAAATCTGTCTCCCATCACTGGGGACACACAGTTTGTTAGTTCTCTATCTCAGTGTCCGAGGTGGGGGTCTGTCAGCGTATCTCAGCCCTGGGAGGCCCCGAAGCCCTTGGGTCTCTCTCCTGCAAAGGGAACAGGTCCTGCTCTCAGCCTCCTCTGTCCCCTTGTGGTGTCCAGGGCTCAGGCAGAGGGGACTCAGCCAGGGTCGCTGACTCTATGGACACTCAGCCACACTCACCTGCCTGGGAACAGCAGCACTGTTGGCCCCAAAGGGACAACTTGGCTGCCATCTCAGTCGTGCTGAGTCCCAAGCTCCTGACTACAGGAGTCACAACCTGCTCGCCAGGTGTCAGCGGCCTTCGGGTCGGATGGGGCCTCCTGAGAGGAAAACAACAGAATGGAAAAGACTAGGGATCTCTTCAAGAAAATCAGAGATACCAAAGGAACATTTCATGAAAAGATGGGCTTGATAAAGGGCAGAAATGGTATGGACCTAACAGAAGCAGAAGATATTAAGAAGAGGTGGCAAGAATACACAGAAGAACTGTACAAAAAAGATCTTCAAGACCCAGATAATCATGATGGCGTGATCACTGACCTACAGCCAGACATCCTTAATGTGAAGTCAAGTGGGCCTTAGAAAGCGTCACTACGAACAAAGCTAGTGGAGGTGATGGAATTCCAGTTCAGCTATTCCGAATCCTGAAAGATGATGCTGTGAAAGTGCTGCATTCAATATGCCAGCACATTTGGAAAACTCAGCAGTGGCCACAGGATTGGAAAAGGTCAGTTTTCATTCCAATCCCAAAGAAAGGCAATGCCAAAGAATGCTCAAACTACCGCACAATTGCACTCATCTCACACACTAGTCAAGTAATGCTCAAAATTTTCCAAGCCAAGGCTTCAGAAATATGTGAACCGTGAACTTCCTGATGTTCAAGCTGGTTTTAGAAAAGGCAGAGGAACCAGGGATCAAATTGTCAACATCTGCTGGATCATGGAAAAAGCAAGAGATCTCCAGAAAAACATCTATTTCTGCTTTATTGGCTATGCCAAAGCCTTTGACTGTGTAGATCACAATAAACTATGGAAAATTCTGAAAGAGATGGGAATACCAGACCACCTAATCTGCCTCTTGAGAAATCTGTATGCAGGTCAGGAAGCAACAGATAGAACTGGACATGGAACAACAGACTGGTTCCAAATAGGAAAAAGAGTACGTCAAGGCTGTATATTGTCACCTTGTTTATTTAACTTCTATGCAGAGTACATCATGAGAAACGCTGGACTGGAAGAAACACAAGTTGGAATCAAGATTGCCGGGAGAAATATCAATAACCTCAGATATGCAGATGACACCACCCTTATGGCAGAAAGTGAAGAGGAACTAAAAGCCTCTTGATGAAAGTGAAAGTGGAGAGTGAAAAGGTTGGCTTGAAACTCAACATTCAGAAAACGAAGATCATGGCATCTGTTCCCATCACTTCATGGGAAATAGATGGGGAAACAGTGGTAACAGTGTCAGATTTTATTTTTCTGGGCTCCAAAATCACTGCAGATGGTGACTGCAGCCATGAAATTAAAAGATGCTTACTCCTTGGAAGGAAAGTTATGACCAACCTAGATAGCATATTGAAAAGCAGAGACATTACTTTGCCAGCAAAGGTTCACCTAGTCAAGGCTATGGTCTTTCCTGTGGTCATGTATAGATGTGAGAGCTGGACTGTGAAGAAGGCTAAGCGCTAAAGAATTGATGCTTTTGAACTGTGGTGTTGGAGAAGACTCTTGAGAGTCCCTTGGACTGCAAGGAGATCCAACCAGTCCATTCTGAAGGAGACCAGCCCTGGGATTTCTTTGGAAGGAATGATGCTAAAGCTGAAACTCCAGTATTTTGGCCACCTCATACGAAGAGTTGACTCCTTGGAAAAGACTCTGATGCTGGGAGGGATTGGGGGCAGGAGGAGAAGGGGATGACAGAGGATGAGATGACTGGATGGCATCACTGACTCGATGGATGTGAGTCTTGGTGACCTCCAGGAGCTGGTGATGGACAGGGAGGCCTGGCATGCTGTGATTCATGGGGTCGCAAAGAGTCGGACACGACTGAGCGACTGATCTGATTTGATCTGATCTGACCGTCTCTCGGCCCAGCCCAACAGTGAGGCTGATTGTTCCTGCTCAGCTGGGACTCAGCCCTGCTGCTCACAGGAGGCCTCACCCAGGGGGAAGTGACCCCAACCCTGAGATCCTGGCCTCACTCGCACGTGGGGTCAAGGAGCACAGGTCACACACCTGTGTCCTGCTCCCTGTCACTGCTCTTTCACACACACATACGGGTTTGCACAGTTGGCTGCCTGGGCTGTGGGGCCATAGTTAACAGTGATGTATTTTGTAATAAGTGGGATTATTCCTTCTAATTCTCCCTTTTCCATTAAGCCTTAAACTTGCTTTATCCTCAATTTCCATACACACAAAATGACATATTTTCCACTGTGTCCGTGGAACCTTGCTTAAAGGCTGCAAATCAAGCAGTGTGGATCTTTGGCTGGGGGAATTGGGCCTCAGACACAGCTACTGAGCAAGGAACACAATTACCGCACGTTGTGGGAAGCTGACACTGTAGCAGCAGCTCAGATCAGAGATCAGTCGCTCAGTCGTGTCCGACTCTTTGCGACCCCATGAACCGCATCACGCCAGGCCTCCCTGTCCATCACCAGCTCCCGGAGGTCACTCAGACTCGCATCCATTGAGTCAGTGATGCCATCCAGCCATCTCATCCTCTGTCGTCCCCTTCTCCTCCTGCCCTCAATCCCTCCCAGCATCAGAGTCTTCTCCAATGAGTCAACTCTTCGCATGAGGTGGCCAAAGTACTGGAGTTTCAGCTTTAGCATCATTCCTTCTAAAGAAATTTCAGGATTGATCTCCTTCAGAATGGACTGGTTGGATCTTCTTGTAGTCCAAGGGACTCTCAAGAGTCTTCTCCAACACCACAGTTCAAAAGCATCAATTCTTCGGTGCTCAGCCTTCTTCACAGTCCAGCTCTCACAACCATACATGACCACAGGAAAGACCATAGCCTTGACTAGGCGAACCTTTGTTGGTAAAGTAATGTCTCTGCTTTTGAATATGCTATCTAGGTTGGTCATAACTTTCCTTCCAAGAAGCAAGCGTCTTTTAATTTCATGGCTGCAGTCACCATCTGCAGTGATTTTGGAGCCCAGAAAAACAAAGTCTGACACTGTTTCCACTGTTTCCCCATCTATTTCCCATGCAGTGATGGGACCAGATGCCATGATCTTCGTTTTCTGAATGTTGAGCTTTAAGCCAACCTTTTCACTCTCCACTTTCACTTTCATCAAGAGGCTTTTTAGCCCCTCTTCACTTTCTGCCATAAGAGTCGTGTCATCTGCATATCTGAGGTTATTGATATTTCTCCCGGCAATCTTGATTCCAACTTGTGTTTCTTCCAGTCCAGCATTTCTCATGATGTACTCTGCATATAAGTTAAATAAACATGGTGACAATATGCAGCCTTGACGTACTCCTTTTCCTATTTGGAACCAGTCTGTTGTTCCATGACCAGTTCTAACTGTTGCTTCCTGACCTGCATACAGATTTCTTAAGAGGCAGATCAGGTGGTCTGGTATTCCCATCTCTTTCAGAATTTTCCATAGTTTATTGTGATCCACACAGTCAAAGGCTTTGGCATAGTCAATAAAGCAGAAATAGATGTTTTTCTGGAACTCTCTTGCTTTTTCCATGACAAAAAGTCGTACTTCGTTTCACACGGTGAGAATAAGTATGTTGTGGTTGTACTTTACAACTTACTGCAGAGGTTTTCACCCCAAACCTCCTCAGCTGCTCTTCTCAGTCCTTCCACTCCTCGTGAGGTCATTTAGGGGAAGGGAGTTTAGAATACTCCACGACAATCACACCATCTTGTCAGACATGTGCTTATTTTCAGATCCGTTCAGGAGTCGTGAGTCTTTCTGTTATTTTCATTTGGTAATTTGGAGAATCTTAATTTCAAAGTTGTATTAATGGCAACCCACTGCAATATTCTTGCCTGGAAAATCCCATGGACAGAGGAACCTTGCGGGCTATAGTCCATCGGGTTGCAAGAGTCAGACACAACTGAGTGATTTTTCACTATTGTTAAGCTAAGTTGTAAGTAAATTCAGTCCACCCCCATGTATTGATGGCTTCTCTCACCACAGAACAGTTGACCCCCTTGTGCTGCAGTGGGTGTCAACACTGGATCAGCAGCCCTGAACCATGGACTCTTGTGACCGGCAATGGTTTCAGGGCCTGTGTGTGGGGAGACCCCTGTCCCCTCACACACCACAGCTGACTCTGTGGCTCCCTGCACCCTGAGCAGTGACATCAGTGTCGGCCACTCTGCTGTTATTGGAACCAGCAGAAGCCAGCGAGCCCTCCTCTGTCCTCTGGTCCTACCACTCAGACTCCAGTAAGAACCAGGCTCCAGGGTCCCCACAGGTTTTCTGGATCCAAAGATGCCTCGGCCAGCGCTGGGCTCCTGCTGGTCCCTGAGCTACAGCCTGAGGGCGAGGCTGACTCTGACCATGCAGTCTGGTGCAACAGGGCTCCTCACAGAGACACAGGTAGATGGGAAACTGGGATGAGAGCCTCAGCCTGTCAGGGGCTTGTTCTTAGAGAACCGTCAAATGTTAAATAATCCCCCAGAATCCATTAATTCCTGAGGTATGTTCTGGTTCATAGTATGTCTACTCCCAGTTGTACAGTCAATTTTGCTGAAGTATCAGAAAATGTAAACAGATTCTGATACCACTGAAGTGCACCCTGGTCTTCCGTGTGATCACAGGAGACCTGGAGCTGAGCTTCCCCACTTGAGATCAGGAGCAGGAGGCTTCCCCAGATGCACCTTCAGCAGAGGCCGTGGACCATCCCAGCAGGCAGATCGTCCCCCAGGGTGTGAACTCTGCTCCTGAAGGGACAGAGCAGAGAGCGTGAGGAGTGAGGGGCACCGGTGATATATCGCAGGAGGCAGGGAAGCCCGGGAGTGGTTCTCCTGACCCAAGGATGCTGGCTCTGTTCTGCCCTCCCCTCCTCTCATCTCCACCCCATTGGAGCATTTTCTACTTCAGGGCTCGGGTGCTCTGTGGACTCTCAGGAGCAGGGGCTCCCCAGGATATGCCCGTGCCCCTCTGGTTGTGACGCCCCCAATGAGGCCAGATCCAAGGGCCCCACGGCTTGTAGAAGGAACAGTGGTGAAGAGGGGATCACCATGGCAATGATGACAAGAGATTCCAGGCAAAGTCCCTGATTTGTGACCCAGGACAGAGGTGAGGGGCAGTCAGGGGTTCGACCCTGTTCTCTGCCCCCTGATTGGTCCTCACCCCCTCCTGGATCACTCTGGACCCCAGCCTGGTGAGGGGGTGGTCATCAGTGTCACACAGCTCAGCACTAACCACAGACATAAAGAAATCCTGTGTGAGGGGATGTCTGATGAAAGCTTGCCCTCTACTCCCGTGTCAGACCCACCACTGCCCTGACCCTGACTGTGACGTCACCAGTGCTGGTTCAGGTCTCTGCTGTCACTTGTGCCATTAAATCCAGGCAGCCTCACCTCCTTATCCTGCTCCATCATTATGGGTTCCACGAAACCGTCTCTTTTTCTCTCTGGTCTCCAAATACAAGCAGAATGCCCATGTACCCAGATACACAGGGTCCCTCACAGGTACTGAGCAGGATGTCGAGGAAGCAGGAGTCCAGATTCTGTGCCCTGGAGCCCCAGGGGGCCTCTCCCATCCACCACACGTCCCTCTCCTGCTCCAGCCTTTGTGCTCTGCCCTGAACCCTGACCCTTAGGGAAGCTGGGTCCTCCCTTTCCCTGGGGATTGCTGCATGAAGAGCCCTCCTCTCAAGGTACTGGGAGATCCTCCCCCACAGGACATGGCTCTCAGACTCCTCACTTGCTCATTTCCTCCTCATTTGCCTCATGATCTCTCCCCTCTTTCCCTCCCTGTTCCTTTGGACACAGACCTTATAAACTCACGTCCATTAAATCTGTCAGTTTAGTTCAGTTCAGTCACTCAGTCATGTCTGACTCTTTGCGACCCCATGAATCACAGCACACTAGGCCTCCCTGTTCATCACCAACTTCCAGAGTTCACTCAGACTCATGTCTATGGAGTCAGCGATGCCATCCAGCCACCTCATCCTCTGTCGTCCCCTTCTCCTCCTTCCCCCAAACCCTCCCAGCATCAGAGTCTTTTCCAGTGAGTCAACTCTTCTCATGAGGTGGCCAAAGTACTGGAGGTTCAGCTTTAGAATCAATCCTTCCAAAGAAATCCCAAGGCTGATCTCCTTCAGAATGGACTGATTGGACCTCCTTGCAGTCCAAGGGACTCTCAAGAGTCTTCTCCAACACCACAGTTCAAAAGCATCAATTCTTCAGCGCTCAGCCTTCTTTACAGTCCATCTCTCACATCCATACATGACCACCGGAAAAAGCATAGCCTTGACTAGACAGACATATGTTGGCAAAGTAATGTCTCTGCTTTTGAATATGCTATCTAGGTTGGTCATAACTTTTCTTCCTAGGAGGAAGCGTCTTTTAATTTCATGGCTGCAGTCACCATCGGCAGTGATTTTGGAGCCCCCCAAAATAATGTCTGACATTGTTTCCATTGTTTCCCCATCTATTTCATGGGGAAAAAATGGGACAAGATGCCAAGAACTTCGTTTTCTGAATGTTGAGCTTTAAGCCAACTTTTTCAGTCTCCTCTTTCACCTTCATCAAGAGGCTTTTTAGTTCCTCTTCACTTTCTGCCATAAGGGTGGTGTCATCTGCATATCTGAGGTTATTGATATTTCTCCTGGCAATCTTGTTTCCAGCTTGTGCTTCTTCCAGCCCAGGGTTTCTCATGATGTACTCTGCATATAAGTTAAAGAAGCAGGGTGACAATATAGAGCCTTGACGTACTCCTTTTCCTATTTGGAACCAGTCTGTTGTTCCATATCCAGTTCTAACTGTTGCTTCCTGACCTGAATACAAATTTCTCAAGAGGCAGGTCATGTGGTCTGGTATTCCCATCTCTCAGAATTTTCCACAGTTTATTATATCCACACAGTCAAAGGATTTGACAAAGTCAATAAAGCAGAAATAGATGTTTTTCTGGAACTCTCTTGCTTATTCCATGATCCAGCAGATGTTGGCAATTTGGTCTCTGGTTCCTCTGCCTTTTCTAAAACCAGCTTTAACAACTGGAAGTTCACGGTTCACGTATTGCTGAAGCCTGGCTTGGAGAATCTTGAGCATTACTTTACTATCATGTGAGATGAGTGAAATTGTGCAGTTACCGGGGTCGAGCTCCAGTTGGATCCAGAGATACCCTCAGGATGACGGCATCAGCAAATAAGGAAAGTAAAGAGGGGAGTGAAAGAGGCTTGATCTTCCTTGGTTTACACAGAAGCGAATAAAGTTCCTGACATGGAACTTGCTCTGTTCACAGAGACCACAGGAGCCCTCTTCGTGGGGCTCTTGTGATCATCAAGCTCTGATGAAGCCCTCTTCGTGGGGCTCCTGTGATCATCAAGCTCTGATGAAGCCGGGTCTGTAGCTTTATTTTCAAAAGGAGCTTTTATACCCTAAGTTACACATTTCCAGAAGTGAAAGATAGTTATGCAGAGTCAGATCAACATTACATCCATTTCACCTTTATCAAAACCAGGACATTTTCTGCCAAGCTCTTCATAAACAAGGGTCTTATGTTGTGCACATCATCTTGTGGCCCTGTGGCCTGTTAACATTTTGTAACTCTGTCTTGGTAAAGTTTGGTCCCCAGAAAACCTGCTTTCCCTTTATCTTTCCAGTCTGCAGTCCCCCTCAGGAAACAGAGCTACATTCTTATGGAGCAAAGGCACAGTGGGTTACAACAAAGAAAAAACTTTCTAACTCAAGGGTTTTATGTTGCTAATGCCAAGGCTCCTGCTTGTTTTTCTTGCATAGCAACTATTTTTGCTAATGCACTCCCAGGCGCACTTTGGGTAAAAAAAGACAAGGAAACTGGGTAGCTGTCGAGCCTCAGGACCTCTGCCCATGGCAGGTAGCAAATATTGGCTCAACAATGCAGTATTATTCTAATAAAGCTTTTTTATCGCTCAAAGGTTATGCTTGTGGTGTTGTGAACAATCGTTAGTTGCAAAAGTGTGGATAAACCTGCCAAGTAAGCTAAAATAGTAACACAGAAGTTAAAGTAAAAATGCTCCTTTCAAGCCCAGGAGACTTAGGAACGAGAGTCCTAAGTGGATTTTCTTCAGAGAAAGGTGGTCGGGGATAGCCCCCTGTAAATGTCAGAAGAGTTGGTGAAAGGCATAATGTGATAAACAGCAGACAGACAGATTTTAGATTCAGGGTAGACTCAATCAGGTCCAGGGAATCCCTCGATCCTGTTCCACCTTTGCCTGTCAGGTCCTCTCCGCATGACCTTTGTGATGGGTGGGATCTCCCACGGTGGCTTCTGGCATGCAGTAGTTTGAGCAATCTTTGGCATTGCCTTTCTTTGGGATTGGAATGAAAACTTTTCCAGACCATTTCCAGTCCTGTGGCCACTGCTGAGTTTTCCAAATGTGCTGGCATATTGAATGCAGCACTTTCACAGCATCATCTTTCAGGACTTGGAATAGCACAAGTGCAATTCCATCACCTCCACTAGGTTTGTCCTTAGTGATGCTTTCTAAGGCCCACTTGACTTCACATTCCAGCATGTCTGGCTCTAGGTCAGTGATCACACCATCGTGATGATCTGGGTTGTGAAGATCTTTTTTGTATAGTTCTTCTGGTTATTCTTGTTACCTCTTCTTAATATTTTCTGCTTCTGTTAGGTCCATACCATTTCTGTCCTTTATCGAGCCCATCTTTGCATGAAATGTTCCCTTGGTATCTCTAATTTTCTTGAAGTGATCTCTCGTCTTTCCCATTCTGTTGTTTTTCTCTATTTCTTTGCCTTGATCACTGAGGAAGGCTTTCTTATCTCTTCTTGCTATTCTTTGAAACTCTGCATTCAGATGCTTATATCTCTCCCTTTCTCCTTTGCTTTTGCTTCTCTTCTTTTGACAGCTATTCGTAAGGCCTCCCCAGACAGCCATTTTGCTTTTTCGCATTTCTTTTCCATGGGGATGGTCTTGATCTCTGTCTCCTGTACAATGTCTATGGATTCTAAAAATGGAAGCTTAGAAAGTTAGACTTCACCATGTCCAGTGAAGATTAGATAACTGGTCATAAGGGTTTCTCAAACAGCAATGAAATAGGAGCCCAGACAAGGATGAGATTCCCATTTATAGTCCTAATCTTTTATATCAAACATTTAATATATAAAGATTACAAAATGAGACTAAAAACATCTTTAAATATCTGAGTCAAAATGAAGTACTCTGAGGACTATGATCAAGGGTAAATGAGAATCCCTGGAAGTGATCAAGAAGAGATTTGTTGTACCTGAGAGCCTCCTATTCTCCTGGCAAAGAGAGATATAAGAACAGAGCCATGCAGTCCAGGATGGGAAGGTCCCAGAAGGCCTTGCAAATTCAACCTTGACTACCTATCAAGCTGGGAGGAAACTCAGAATCATGACCAGGCGCTACCCACCGGCATGCTAGGAGTATGACCATGGAAACTTAGGTTCAAGTGGTTGCCTTCTGGCAGGGAACCCATGAGCTAGGCAGAGCAAACTCAGACATCAGGGAATCGTGAAATTCATTAGTGTATCCACATACCATTCAGGGGTCTGAGGTAATTAGGTACCTGGAAAAATCAATGACCAGGCCCCAACTAGACGAAGGCGACTCATTCTACTGCCTTGGGTGGTGACATCAGGAAGACCCAGCTACAAGTGTGAGAAAGCCCTTCCAGGAGGCTATGGTGTGAAGTGCGGGAGGAGGAGGTCTGAGTCCAGCAGGGGGGCGCTGTGGGTCTGTCCAGAGAGTTCAGAGTCTTGGCCAGGCAGGCTGGAACTCCTGTATTGACTCTTACTCACGTGGGCATCAGGGTCTTCACTGGAGGGTCACATCCTGCACCTGGGCCTCCAGGGGACACAGCAGCTGTCAGCTCAGAGCCACAGGCTTGCTTCTCAGTTCCTGCTGCTCTGTCGTGGGGTCAGTGCCCAGACCCGACATCCAACCAAGGACAGAGGGATGGTCATACAACAAAAATGAACTTCCTTCAGGAACCTCGACCTCCAGGGATGCCTGGACAGAACATGAGAGACCCCCTTCAGAAGGTGCCCCTTTGCCCACAGAACGCCCAGGTGTTCCCAGTGGAAGAGGGATGCAGGCAAGGACACTCTGTCACCATCTGTGTTATTTAAAAATGTTCTCTGTTGTGTTATTTGGCAGTTTCAACATTTTTATTGAACCATGGAAACTGATATTATGTCAGTTTTTGTGGCTCCCTTACTCATTCCTTCTCATTTTATTAATACTTTGTTAACATTTGTAACATGAAATATATGAAATCAAAATCAGTCAAAATGCCATCAATATGTTCGTATAATAAGAAAAGAATTCAGTAGGAATATGTATTTTCCCCTCTATGAGCTGAGGTTCTCAAACACCTCTGACAAAAATCATGTGAATTTTATTAAACAGCTACTTTAGCAGGAAATCTAACATGAATACAAAATAAGAATAGCATTTACATTTTATGTCAAAAAAACAGGATGTGAACAAGACTTTCCCCTTCTCTTCCACACACACTTAACTTGAGGTGTCTGAGCTCCTTCTCCTCCTTTTCGCCCCACACCCCTCCTCTGTCCTGGGTCCATTGGCTCCACCAGAACCACAAGGAAGGGAGTTTTACAAGGTCCACAATGCTCACCACACCTACCTCTTCTCACACGGGGTTTTCCTATTTCTGATGATGAGACATGTATGCCAACTTTGTTGGAACTGAACTTGCCAGGTATCATTATTGCATGATAAGATGGTGACCTTTTTACTCCTAAAATCTACAGTTCTACTGAATCTCGTCCACACTGTCATATCTTTTTACAGCACAGGAGGCTGTCACCCCAAGCCTGGCCGTGTGGCTCTGCATGTCACCACCCCTGCCTGGTCCCCCCACCGCCGGGACGAGAGACACTTTGCAAGACTGTGTTCCAGGGCGACCGCTCACCCTTCACAGCAGACACAGGCTCCGGGATTTCCTGCTCGGCTCAGGGCTGGATAAGGATTGACAGCACCGCACAGACGCGACACGGGGTTCCCTGAGAAGACAGAGAGTATTCTAACGATGGGCTCAGGTGTGGGAAAGGCTGGATTATTGCGGCAAGAGAAACAGATTGCAAACTCCTCCTTCAGCCTCAGACGCTCTGGGGAGGCGATAGAGGACTGAGGCCACCAAGTCACGGGGGCACATTTGCTGAAAGAAGTCGCCCCATCTCTCAGTGGCTCCTCCCCGAGCTGTCCCCGCTCTGCATGACAGCATCTGCCTCCTTCAAGTCCCCCACCCCAGGGACCTCAGGTGACCTGGGCTGGGAGAGGAGGAAGTGATTTGCATGAGGCCCCTCCTCCTCCTGACAGGCTGGAGGCATGAAAAGGCCCAGGACCCCACCTGCAGCCCAGGAGGCTCAGGAGGCTGCATCCTGGGAGGATCCCCACCATGGACTGGACGCTGCTTCTGCTCGGGCTGCTCGCTTATGGCTCAGGTCAGGGGTCGGGATTCTGCACCCTTGGGGCATCTCTAAGCAAAGTCTCAGGGCACCTCATCTCCATAACAACCGCTTTCTCTCTTTTGTCTCTCTTAGGGGTGGATGCTCAGACTGTGATCCAGGAACCATCACTGTCAGTGTCTCCAGGAGGGACGGTCACCCTCACCTGTGGACTGAGCTCTGGGTCAGTCACGACTTACAACGAACCCAGCTGGTATCAGCAGACCCCAGGCCAGGCTCCCAGAAACATTATCTACAATACAAACACCCGTGCCTCTGGGGTCCCTGATCGCTTCTCTGCCTCCATCTCTGGGAACAAAGCCACCCTCACCATCACGGGGGCCCAGCCCGAGGACGAGGCTGACTATCACTGCTTGCTGTACCAGGGCAGTGGTAGTTACAGCTGCACAGTGATGGGAGCCCATGGGGAAGTGCTACTAAAACCTGCCCATGTGCTCGGAGGGCTCAGCCTTTAGAGGCAGGAGAGGCAGGAGAGGGTGGAAGTGGTCAGCACCCCTGTGGGGAAGGAGGCTCTGAATCCATCTCCTGTCCCATGGTTCACGGCCCTGTGCCTCTTGCAGTCTCTCCCTGGGTGTGTCCAGGTCTCCAAGAGGACCCCTCAGACCATAATGGGGGGGCGCAGGTGCCCATTTTATCAACAACATTGAGACTGAGAGACCCAGCACAGGCAACATAACCCTTCTTGTTCTAAGAGTTTTAAGAGACATACTCAATTTCATTAACTTGATGATGCAGAATAAAGTAATACCTAAACATTTCTTTACATGTGTGCAATAGTCTGATCCACAGAACACGTGCTGATCTGTTTATACACCATGTGCTCACAGTCATCGCACTGAAGTTAATCATGGAAAAGAAGCTTTGAAAGCCTGCAAGTCTGATACTTTCCCAGACAGCTCCTCCTCTCTGAAAATCTTTCCCCAGACTTCTAGGATTTTTTAATTTTGGTCTTCAATTAGTCAATCTGACATAGTTTTAATATTTTAAAATGCCATATTAAATGTCTATGAATTTTATTGATGACCATATTGGTAGATTTTTTAATGTACATATACATGTATATATACATGTATGCATGTATGTGTGTATATTTGATTTTGGCAAGTGTTGCTCCCTGTGAAGCTGGACAGTCAGTGTCTATCACTGCCTGTGCTCATAGCACAGGGCATGGCTGTGTATGTTCCTGGGCTGACGGTGAGTTGGCATCAGCCCCGGCCCAGCACCACTTCCACCAAGAGATGGAGTCTGTCGTGATTATAAGGGGCGCTGTGGGTCTCCCCAGGGTCTGCACTGTGGGCAGTGCCTGCTGTGTGACCCCCATCCCACCAACTACTAGGTCTGGCTGAATGATGTGGGTTTGGTCCCGCTCGGGGTGGAAGGACATGTGTCCTCGCCCTGGAAGAGGAGAACTGGGATGGGGAGGCAGGAACCGTGAGTGCAGATCTGGGCTCAGAACAGCAGCAGGAAGGGCTGAGTGGCCAGCACTCCAGCCGTGAGCAATCCTGCCTCTGATATCAGCTCATCTGGGGTAGGTGAAGGGGAGGCTGTGGGCACAGGGGTCCCTGTGAGGAAGGGCAGGCAGGCCCTGGATGCAGTGGGGGAGGTTTGAGGGTGCCCCAGTGAATGAGAGAGGCACAGAGTATGGCGATGGAACAGCCCGTGATGTAACTTCCCCAGGGCCCACTGTCTCCAGGGCCCCTCTCCGGGGAGAAGAGCTTTTGTGAGATCCCGCCTCTGTGAGAAATAGGGAGGTGTCTTCAAGTCCCCCAGTGTCTGTCCTCAGTGCCCTGGTCCCTTGTCCTGAGTGTGTGTGATGGAGGGGTGTGTGTGTGTGTGTATCTGTGTGTGTGTGAAATGGAGTGTGTGTGTGTGAGAGAGAGATGGAGGGGTGTGTATGTGTGTGTGTGTGTGTGTGTGTGTGACAGCAGGGTGTGTCAGTATGTGCATGCGTGTGTGTGTGATGGAGATTGTGTGTGTGTGTGTGTGTGTATGTGATGGAGGGGTGTGTGTGTGCGATAGCGGTGTGTGTGTGTGATAGCAGTGTGTGTCTGTGTGTGATGGAGGGGTGTGTGTGTGTGTATGTGTGATGGAGGTGTGTGTGTGATAGTGGAGTGTGTGTGTGTGTGATAGTGGTGTGTGTATGTGTGTGTGTGATGTGTGTGTGTGTGTGTGTGTGCGTGTGTGTGTGTAATGGAGGTGTGTGTGTGTGATGGAGGTATGTTTGTGTGTGTGTGATGGAGGGGTATGTTTGTGTGTGTGTGTGTGTATTAGCGGGGTGTGTGTGATGGAGGTGTGTGTGATAGCGGAGTGTGTGTGTGATGGTGTGTGTGTGTGTGCATGTGTGTGTGTAATGGAGGGGTGGGTGTGTGTGTGATGGAGGTGTGTCTGTGTGATGAAGGGGTATGTTTGTGTGTGTGTGTGTGTTAGCGGGGTGTGTGTGTATATGTGTGTGATAGCAGTGTGTGTGTGTGTGTGTGTGTGTGTGTGTGTGTGTGTGTGTGATGGAGGTGGGTGTGGAGCAGGAAGTGCTGGAGGAGTGTCAGGATCACAGCATTTACTTTGGGGAGAAGGAAAAATCTGGGGCTCACAGTCAAGGCTTCCTCTGTGTTTCCCTAGTGCCTCAGACGCTCAGAAAGAACTGGCCCACAGTTGACTCTGAAATATATCCTTTGGATTTGGTATAAATTCCTGCTCCCTGATCCTCTGGCAGCTGAGCGGGCCTCCCTGTGGGCTTGCTGTGGGCATCGCTGGCCACTCACTGTGGACGCACCCTCCACCACCCACCCTCACTGTCAGCCTCATCTGAATTATTATCATTTCCTCCATTTCCCTGAACTGGACATGGCGACCTGAGAGACGACACCAGTTCCTGTAGGGTATCCCAACCGTGTTGACAACACTGGCTGGAGGCTTCATCCTTCTCTGACACCCATGTCCCAGTTTTCACCAGGAGGTACCTGCCTCTCTAAATGGATGTGGAAAGTAAAGCAGTGTAACCCAGGACACAGAGAGTTTTGTAAAGACCCCTCTGCCTTGTGTGCGAGGTAAACACTTCATGTTTAGGCATCAGACTCATGAGTTACAGACACCCAGTCGCAGAGTCTGCAGCTGCTGTGGAAGGCAGCCACGAGCTGGACACAGTGAGGAGCCGGCTGTGGAGGAGGCTGGGGAGTGGTGGGGAGGTGGGGGGCACAGGTCCAGCTGTGGAGGAGGCTGGGAGCTGTGGGGCACGGGTCCACCCCGAGGGAGAGCTTGGGCGGGCTTCAACCTCGGTGAGGGTGAAAGACATGGGCTCAGTTGAACAGTTCCTTCTCCTGCTCCCCCAGGAAATGCTGGCGCAGAAGTGGTGACAAAGATGGGGTGGGAGGGTCGGCCCGCGAGGCCCCAGGCCCCGCCCTCAGAGCTTCTCATCCTGAGTCTTCATCTCTGCCCCGTGGCCACGAACATCCTTTTAAAGGGGCCTGGTTTTCTGCTCCTGAACGTGGAGTGGCTCCTCTCGGGCCTCCTGTGCCCACGAGGCCACCGCTTCTTTTTGGGTGTTAGTTCTAAAAGGTCTTGTAGGTCTTCATAGAACCAATCAACTTCAATTTCTTCAGCGTTACT